>JBBPBX010103440.1:0-11881 GCA_038048925.1 Garcialebias charrua | reverse complement strand
GCAAGAGGGTGAAACCTGAGGATCCCTCCTGGACAGAGCTTGGTCACGTAAGGATGTAAACTGGAAGCCTGAACTGCACCCACTGTCTCCTGCACCTCCACTGCCCCCTTCTTTTCCAATGTGCCTATTTTGGATACTCAGGCATGCTGGCTGCTCTGAGACGACATGAATCATTACCAAATAACTCAAACTTCATTTCTAGAAGAGCTTCAATGCATAAAAATAAAAACTTCTGTTATTCTGACTTTTTCTGGACTATTTCCGCCCCCCCCCCCTTCTCGTTTCTAGATTGCGTTCGGGTGAGGTGGCACAGCGCCGCATCTCGTCTCCTCAGGGTGCTGTCATCTTCTCTCTCCTCCATCAGAATCCAAAACATAAACCGTCCAGTCGTGTCTGGCGCGTTGCAGCAGCGGAAGAGTTACAGACTGAAAGCTGTAAACGTTCGACAGCTGGTCCGAGCTGTTCACTTCATGGAAAATACATTTAGGTCGTGGTTTTGATTGTTCAACGCTGTAAAAGCTAAAGACTGGGAAAAAAGACAAATGATGTGAAACATTTTTTTATCCAGTTATTGAACTGGGAGCTCAAGCTATCGTGCTGTGGGTTCATGGGTGTGGGTCATTCTTTTTGGTTGGTTGTGTTGATCAAATAACACACATATACGTGCACACACACACACACACACACACAAAAAAGGACTCAGACTGAAAGCTCATCATAGCCACTGTCAATATCATTCAACAATACAGAAAAGTGGTAGTAGCTGAGGGTCATCCTCAGTCTTTACTTTGAGCGCCAACTGATTAAGCATGATTGTTTCTTTAAAGTTGGTAAACTATTAAAAACTGCACCCTGTCTGTCTGTTAGCAAAATATTTCATGAACCACAGGATGGATTTTAATGACACTTTCATAAAAGAACTAGACCTGTCCCAATAATCAATAAATCAATTAATCGCATGATAAATTAAAATTATCAACCTCATTTTCATTTATTGGCTTTATTGTTTTTTCATGTCTCTCTCTTTCTACTGAAGACACAGGATAACAAAAGGCTCAACTCCAGTGCTCTTCACTGACCCCTCCCTTTTGCCTTTTTCTTTAAAATCCATTTCAACAATCCAAAATCGCGTTTTTGGATCGTTAAAAGCAGCTAAGCTGAGAAGCTAAGCTACGAGCTAAGCTAACAGGCTGACCTCGGGAAAAAACCTCCGTCTTGTCGAAGCTCCAAAATTCAAAGTTGAAACCCATGCCCTCTGTAAAAAGTTGTTTTTCTCTGCAAAAAGAAGCTCAGAACTTGTTTACTATTTTTTTTTTAATCTAAAGCTTTGTGTGAAAAATGCTATGCTAAAGAGCTCAAACCACAAAGAGTGTCACCATGTCAGACCATGTCATCTCAAGGGCCCTCTCTCCCATTTTTCTTAAAGAGACACTCGGCTCAACTATCCATCCTTCAGTTCAAACAGTCATACTGCCATCAGGTGGTCAAAAAGGGTACTACATGCCAAACAAATCAACATTTCTTCTAAAATTTGACAATTATTGTCAAATTTAAAAGAATATTATTGTTTGTCACAATAATTTCTGAGACAATCGCCCAACAAAATTTGTTTTTGTGACAGGCCTAAAAAGAACCCAAATAAAGCTGGCCGCCACAGCCAACTGACCTCAGATACATAAATGCTACGCCTTGGTCAATTTTACAGATATTTACCTAAAATTTGGTGAGCTGGTAGCTGTGAGAATTTACAGCACATAATTGGAGCGCAACAGAATGCATGAAACCTTTGGTTTGGGATTATCTTTTGGCAAAAAACACGTTTGTCTGTTAGCAAAATATCTCATGAACCATTGGACAGACTTTAATGAAACTCGTCTACAACCGATTAACTTTTGGAGTCACTCCAGTTCAAGACGGCAGCTGCAGCTAATCATAACCAACCTTACCAAACACTAAAATGTCCAACGTACACAAATCTTACATTGCAATAACGTTTGATTGGTAGTAGCTGAGTGTCATCCTCAACACAAACTTTGAGCGTCAACAGATCGCCTGAGATCCTGTAATACTGCATGAGACATAACGTGAAAGTTCGACCCAAACATCTATAAGTCTGTCTATTCTCAGATGATCTTAGTTTAACGCTCAAGCACAAACCGTGACGGGAGATGTTCATTCCTTCAATGAACACTAGACTTTTAATTCTTATTTTTAGCCCATTCTCTTCTCCTCTTTCACTCATTTTCTGCTTCTTCCGTCCTCCCTCCTTCTCAAACCACTTCAGGCTCCAGTGCTCAGAAGGTCGCACAGCTGCAGGGGCCCATACCCAGAAACCAGCCCCTCTCATCCCTCCACTCTTTTCCCCTGCATGTTGGAGTTTCCCCTGACACACATCTAGAACAAGCTGCGACGGTGTGAAGTTCAATGTGAGTGCATGAGAACAGTGATGACAACAGTCATCTGCTGGTAAAACAATACACAATCCTGGTCAGTTCATTGTTTTAAAAAAAAGTGTTTTAGAAAAAATTTTCATTATCTTCTCAGTCCGCTCGTCTTGTTATTTATCTATTCATGTATCCCTCTCCCTTGTGTCCATCCCACCCCAATAACCCCCACAGCCTCTTTCCCAAAGCAGCATATAATCCTCTGCACCTGCAAAAGCTCCGCACACTGCAGACTGCCAAGAGTGGAGCGTGTGACCTTGCCTCAACGACCACAGCGTCTGGGAGAAAGACAGAAATGTTGAGAGAGGAAGAAGAAATTTGTTGTGGATAGAGGAGAATAAGGGGGTGATGATGAAAGAGGAAGAAAAATGGAGAGAGAAAGAAGACCGGAGTTAGTAGAGATAGACATTATTAAAAACATATTGTGAACTTCAGTCTGGTCAGAGATTCAGTCTATGGATGGGAAATGGGCTTTTTCTATGTTGTTTTTTCCTCCCCAGTGATGCCATGCTACTCAGTTCCCAAGAAATGGGCAACTACAGTACATGGGGGGGGGGGGGTTGAACCTGTCACAGTCACTCTTCATGAATTTTGTCAACATTCAATCATGCTGACAAATAGCAGTAAAGCTTTCAGACACATCATGTGTATATCTGATATACATTCTTGTATTAGAAAGTACAAGTTTATCAAAAAATCTTCTTTCCACTTTTCTCTCTTCAGGGGTCGCCACAGCGAGTCATCCTCCTCCATCTCACTGTCCTCTTCATCCTCTGTCCTCACTCCAACTACCTCCATGTCCTCTCTAACTGCATCCATATATCTTCTCTTTGTCTTTTTCATGGCAGCTGCATTTCTAACATCCTTCTACCAATATACCCACTGTCCCTCCTCTGGACATGTCCAAACCATCTAAGTCTGGTCTCTCTAACTTTATCTCCCAGTTGTTCAACATGTGCTGTACCTCTGATGATCTCATTCCTAATCTTATCCATCCTTGTCACTCCTAAGAAGGACCTCAACATCTTCATTTCTGCCACTCCCAGTTCTTTCTCCTGTCTTTTTGTCAAAGTCACTGTCTTCAGATGATACGATATGACATAGCTGGGCTCACCACTGTCCTGGAAACTTTCCCTTTGACTTTTGTTGACATTCTTTAATCACAAATCACTCCTGAAACTTTTCTCCATCCACTCCATCCTGCCTGGATTCTCTTCTTCACCTCTTTACCACACTCCCCATTTTCCTGGACAGTGGACCCCAAATACTTGAAGTCCTGCACCTTTGTGACCTCTGATCCTTGTAGCCTCACTGTTCCACCAGTCTCCCTCTCATTCACACACATGTACATGTACTCTGTTTTACTA
Organism: Garcialebias charrua; assembly: GCA_038048925.1. Taxonomy (NCBI): domain Eukaryota; kingdom Metazoa; phylum Chordata; class Actinopteri; order Cyprinodontiformes; family Rivulidae; genus Garcialebias; species Garcialebias charrua. The sequence goes on along the minus strand of JBBPBX010103440.1, from coordinate 8,070 downwards.
CGGCTGACTTTCATTGGCGGTTCGAATCCCGGTTCCCCACACCATGTGTCGTTGTGTCCTTGGGCAAGACACTTAACCCCGAGTTGCTCCCGGTAGGACTGGAAAGCACCTTGCATGGTAGTCTGCCGCTACCGGTGTATGAATGTGTGTAGCATTCAATGTGTGTAGCGCTTTGAGATTTTCACTAATGAAAAGCGCGTTATAAATTGAATTCATTATTATTATTATTATTATTATTATTATTATTATTATTATTATTATTATTATTATTACCTCTCCTAGTTCTCTTCCACCTGTTCCCTGTACTCACCACAGATCACAATCACAATGTCATCTGCAAACATCATAGTCCATGGGGATTCCTGCCTGACCTCATCTGTTAGTCGGTCCATCACCAGAGCAAACAAGAAGGGACTCAGAGCTGATCCTTGATGCACTCCCACCTCCACCTTGAAGCTATCTGTCACTCCTACAGTACATCTCACCACTGTCCTGCTGTCCTCATACATGTCCTGTACCAGTCTAACATACTTTTCTGCAGAGGTGGGTAGAGTATTCAAAATTTTTACTCAAGTAAAAGTATTGTTACTTGAACCAAATATTACTCAAGTAAAAGTAGTGAGTAGGCATCCAAAAATTTACTTGAGTAAAAGTAAAAAAGTACTTTGATTATAACCTACTCAAGTAGTGAGTAACTGCGGAGTACCATCTCGTGTCATTAAATTATAACATGCAAATGTATTTACAAGGAAACATAACTTTTAATGAGACTGAATATACATTGTTATAAATAAAAACACAAAGGCAAAAGGATTTAGAAATAAACCACTTATCTTTTACATTGTTATAAATAAAAATAAATAAAAAACACAAAGGTAACTGTATCCAAAATAATTCAGCTAAATACTGTATTAATAAACTTTCTGCAAAACTTTGTTTCTACCAGTTGGAACTCATTTTCTTACATTTTGACATCCTATAAACAGAACTAACTGTTTAAGTATAAACTGAAACACAGTCCTACACATCAGGCAAAGGACTGTGTATTCCTGAACTTAATCAGTAGAACAACTGACAGCATAAACTCAATGAAACATTATTCAATAATGTGACTGTTAAGCTTTAAGAGTACCGTAGCTGGCCCTCAAGGTTTTTGCAGTGAAGCTGTGATCTCTTAGCAGTTAAAAGGAGTCCTGCATGAATAAAGAGTCTCTCACAAGCTGCAGGTGCTGGAAGACTTGTGTTGACTTTGAGTGACAACCGCTTGATTTGAGGAAAAGAGTGTAACAGAGCCATACCTCCAGTGGATGGACATGAAAGATACCTCTCCAGCTCTCCTGATTTTCTGGTCTTAATGGATCCAAAGAAGTCTTCTTCATCAGAGTGGCTGCTGTTTGTGCTGTTGTCATGTTAGTGTCCAAGTGATCCTTGATGTAGTTGAGACCTTTAAAAACATTTTTGCAAAGAATTACTACACTTATGCAGCATGTGTATGTAATGTTTTGTTATGTGCACACACACACTGATGTTTTTATATTTACCAGATTTTAAGATCCCATCCAGCAGGGCATCGATGAGAGGTGCACACACTTTGCAAGATGATACAAGCTTCTTCCTTGTCTTGCAACGTAGTGTTGGCAGGAGGAAGCCCATGTGCACAGAAGATTCTCACACTCTTCATCGGTGGCTCATCAGAGGAGGAGGATTTTCGCTTCTTGTTGGAATCTACCAACTCAGTGTATTTCATCAAGCTGTTCGAGTGGATCCTCTGTTCACAAATAAATAAATAAATAAATAAAACAGAATAAGAATATATAATCCACACATCAAACATTTCAGATAAACCTATTACATTTTCAAAGACATGCCAAAGCATTGAGTTAATAATAATGATTTTAAAAAGCCCTAGTTTGTACTGTAATGTTCAAATATGAAACCAAAGCAGTTTGCCAGGGCAAAATGTTTTTAGTTTATTTTAGAGAGAGAAAAAGATACTTTCAAGCCCAAAACCGCAATCATAACTGGATAACAACAAATTCAAATATACTTTTTTTCCCTGAAAAGTTACAAGAAGAAGCCTTTTTAAATCAGGAGCATCATGAAGAGTTTATGTCCTGATGCTGCTCAATAATTCAGGTCAAACAAATCTAACAAGGATCAGGTCTTCTGAACGGATTCTTCTTTGTTGAAACATTTCATCTGAGGAGCTGCAAAAACAGTAAAAAAAGTAGTTTAACCAGTTACTGCTGACTTCCAGAAACTAGCTACTACTCACATGTAAACAGAGGACATCTGCCCACTGATGGCTGCTTGCTATTCAACAGGAGCTGAGTGGCTCTTCACATTCTCAAGGTACAAACAATGGGGAGACCAGTCCTTTATTGTTGCCGGCTCAAAAGCCTGGAACAGCCTCCCCCTTGAGCTGCCTGCGTGCCACCTCTGATCTGACTCTGTTCAAAACCAGACTGAAGACTCACTTGTTCAAAAAAGCTTTCAGTGTGTAACTTTTATTACTTTGGTATTTTAGTATGTAGCATTTTTATTTCCATTGCCTCATTTTATTGCTGTTGCTTTTATTTTATTTTCACTGATTTATTGTACCGGTTTTTATATTTTCTGTCCTGTTAAGCACCTTGGTCAATACAAGGCATTGTAGGAAGGTGCTATACAAATAAAGTTATTTAGTGCGAATAGCTATCTTCTGGCTGAATATCAATGAACAGATTGTTCCAGTGTCTGGATGCTTAAAACCCGATCCATTTTGGAATGTAAGATTTTGCTTTGGCTATTTGATGTAACTGATAAAAACTGGTTTTGAATTGAATTGAGAAAGCTCCTCGGATGAAGAGCAAAACGTCTTCTGTTACAAATTAAGTCCAGTTGTTTCTGTATTGAACATTTTTTTAGATAAATAGTATAATACTGTGACGTTTTATGAATTTTGGTTTGTTTCCTACTAGTCCTGTATGAATCAATTGTAATAATAATAATCATTTTATTTAAAAGCGCCTTTCAGGACACCCAAGGACACTTAACAAATTGTGTTCCACTAAGACACTTATTGGAGGTTTGTGACTTTAAAAATCTGAGGGGACTGTTAGCATGTGTAGCTACATCTTCCACCAGCCGTCCCATTATTTAGCAAACCGTTTGTTTTTAGCTACATTAGCATTTTGCTCATGTGTGCTCACAGAGTGTGAACACGTTTTTAGCAACACACCACGTAACATTCAATAGTCACATCATACACAGTTTTAAAGTTATGCATGCTGTTGTAATAGAGCTGACATCATTACACACACAAAAAGAAAAAAATAAAGGTAAACTTACCGCAACGTGTTTTCTCAAATTTGACGTCGAGTTCATGTAGGCTGAAACATCTACAAGTTTTGGCAGACACAGCTGACAGCGCATGATGTAACTGTTCTTTTTAGACGACTGAAAGGTGAACATAGATCGTATGTGAGGCCAGAGGTGCTCTGAATTCGCTTCGCCAGCTTCTGTCGCCATTCTTTCAGGAACCGTCCGAACGTCTTTCTCTCAAACCGCTTTCATCTCAAACCGAGTCCAGAATCTCAACGTCACTGGCCTGCGCCGGCTGCGTGGAGAGTTTGTTGTGGTCACGTGACTGGTTGGCTTCACTTGATTGGTTACATGTCAGGTGACAATAAGTAACGCAATAAATTTGCCGCAAATGTTTTTATATATTTTAAACAAAAAGTAACGGTAGCGATCGGCAGAAAGCCCATAGTAACGGAGTAAAAGTTGCAGTTTCCTCCCCTAAAATTTACTCAAGTAAAAGTATAAGTATTTCACATTTAAACTACTCTCACAAGTACAATTTTCTCAAAAAGTTACTTAAGTAAATGTAACGGAGTAAATGTAACGCGTTCCTACCCACCTCTGCTTTTCTGCCACTCCTGATTTCCCCATGCAATACCACAACTCCTCTCTTGGCACCCTGTCATATGCTTTTTCTAAATCCACAAAGACACAATGGAGTTCTTTCTGACCCTCTCTGTACTTCTCTATCAACATCCTCAAAGCAAAGATGGCATCTATGGTGCTCTTTCTTGACATGAAACCATACTGCTGCTCACAGATAGTCACCTCTTGTCTAAGGCCCTGTACACACGTAGCCTGGTGTTTGAAAAACGAATATCTGCGCAAAAAAAATATATCCGTACATACATGCTCGGATATTTAAAATGTTCGTCTACATGTACCCGTTTATTTTCACCACAGAGCGTTGTAAAGAATATGCCAAACCTATAGGTGGCAGTGTAGTGCAATCACAACCCTTCAAAGCAACCACAACTTCCTGTTATTATTTCGTTTTTTTTCCCCGTTCGTTTGTGTGGACAGACCGCGAGGTTGAACTACTATTAAATACTGTGTTGGAGTACAAAGTTAATAAAACGTAGGAAAATGTCGACTGGGAATCATGTCCGACTGGGAATCATGTCCGACTGGGAATCATGTCAGAGTAGGTATGTTGACATTTTTGCGTTTTTTTTTTAGAGCATTATGTGACGTCAGCGCGCAGAAATACGCAAATCTCCGGTTCTGAAAGTCCACACGCAAACCCGAAAGCGGAGAATTCTCAAATCTCCACTTTGGTCGGAGTTTTTTTATTAATCTTTTACAGTAACATCAACCGGAGTTCACGTGTGGATGAAAGGCCAAACCGCATGATAAACTATTCGGTTTTACTGATATCCGGCTACGTGTGTACAGGACCTAAGTCTTGCTTCCACAACTCTCTCCCAGATAATTACATTTACACCTCCAGATGCAGGAAAAGAGCCACCTGCATCATGAAAGACCTCACTCACCCAGCACACTCACTCTTTGCCCCACTCCCCTCAGGACGGAGGTTGAGGAGCATCAAATGTAGAACCACTAGACTGAGGAACAGCTTCTACCCTGAGGCTGTTAGACTCATGAATAAATAAACAATAAGAATGATCACTGCAAAATATCACATCATGCTGATGCTGATCTGTTTTCTTGTTGCTGTGTTCATCTGTGACCATCTGCTCATACAGACTCATGTTCGTGCTGCTGTTTATAATGATGTTTTTCTACTACATTAGGGCTTAGTGTATTTCTAGTTGATGTTTTCTTAGTTAATCCTAGATGTTATTACTGTTTTTCTCTTGCATTTGTTGTTGGATGTAACTGGGACCCTGTGTACATAATCTCGTTTTCATCACATGTATCACATGCGGTGCAAATGACAATAAAGACTCTCTGACTCTGATATTCATCGTGTGGCTCATCAACTTAATTCCTCTGTAGTTGCTACAACTCTGTACATCACCCTTGATCTTAAAAATGGGCACCAGCACACTTCTTCTCCATTCTTCAGACATTTTCTCACCCTCAAATATGCCATTGAATATTTGAGTCAAAAAACTCACTACCTTCTCTTTCTTCATACTTTTCAGAGCTTTCTGAACTTTACCCTCACTAATCTTTCCCACTTCCTGGTCCATATTTTTAATGACCTCTACTCTTCTTTCTCTTTCATTCTCTTCATTCATTAGCTTCTCAAAATATTCCTTCCATCTTCCCATCACACTCCTCACTTGTTAGAACATTACACATTTCTTGGCTTTCCTCTTTTCCTTCTGTCTCGCCATCTCTCCTCATAGTCTTCAACAATTAGCAAATATAAATATACTGTACTCCCTTCACCTGGGCCTGTATGCACAAAAGTCATGTGAATTCACAACAAACACGTTTGTATCAATGTGTTAAACTAAATCTAAAAAGCTGGAAAAAACAAAACTATGTGACACTTTTAGATACATTGGCGTGCTTGTTTTTGTTCACAACTCAGCAAGTATGAAAAGTTATTTATATTTTACAATTTACAATCATTTACTGTTGTTTGGTTTTGATCCATTTTACGGTTTAATACACTGCCTGGTCATAAAAGAAGTCATCACCAAAAGAAATGGTCACACACTAATATTTTGTTGGACCACCTTTAGCTTTGATTACATCATGCATTTACTGTGGCGTTTCAATAAACTTCTGCAATGTCACAAGATCTATTTCCATCCATTGCTGCATTTTCATTTTTCACCAAGATCTTGCATTGATGACTAGGCACTAGGCATGATGGGTGCATCACTTCACCTGCTTCTCTCCTAACCCTGATGCTCCCATCACTCTGGAACAGGGTAAATCTGGACTCATCAGACCACATGACCTTCTTCCATTGCTCCAGAGTCCAATCTTTATGCTCCCTAGTAAACTGAAACATTTTTTTCCGTTAGCCTCACTGATTAGTGGTTTTCTTAAGACTACACAGCTGTTTGGTCCTAATTCCTTGAGTTCCCTTCCTGTTGTGCATGCGGAAATGCTCTTACTTTCAATATTAAACATAGCCCTGAGTGCTATTGTTGTTTTTCTTCAACTTGATTTCACCAAACGTTTAAGTGATCGCCGATCACGATCATTCAGGATTTTTTTCCGGCCACATTTCATCCTCAAAGACGATGGGTCCCCACATCCTTCCTGTTTTTAATAATGTGTTGGACAGTTCTTAACCCAATTTTAGTAGTTTCTGCAATCTCCTTAGATGTTTTCTCTGTTTGATGCCAATGATTTGACCCATTTCAAACAGACTTACATCTTTTCCACGACCACGCCATGTGTCTTTCAACATGATTGTTTAAGAAATGAGAAGCAACTCATTGCACCAGTTGGGGTTAAATAACTTGTTGCCAGCTGAAAGATAATCACCCATGCAGTAATTATCCAATAGGAGGCTCATACCTATATGCTTAGTTAAATCCAGGTGGCCACTTTTTTTTTTTTTGGTCAGGCAGTGTATAATTCAAACTGTATTTTACAAAGTTTAAAAAAAAACTACAATGAAGAAATTTTCCTTCCAGTTGGGTGTGTGATAAGACTACGTATAGGAAAAACATTCAGAACTGTTCGTCTCCCCACATTAGTCCTGAATCAGCCTTTTATTTATTAAATGACCCAATTACAAAGTAAAGCCCCCAGTGTACTCCCGCGTACGTCCATACACAGAGGTACACACGTACGTATGCAGAGGTACTAGCAAACCCCCGCAGGGCATGTACGCGCAAAGCTCAATTTTTACGACCGCATACGCATTTGCGGTGTCGCACAATAAACTGCCCGGCGCCGGAATGTTTTGTATGTGACACCAATGTATTAAATTCCCCTTCTTCATCCCTGATCTGGACTTTTCTTTTTCTTTTTTGCCAAAAGGCACGTGATTGCTTCCTCCTCCGTTGACGCCATGATGAGAAATGAACAAATTTGTCACAAGCAAATTAAACTAATGTCCAGTGTGGCTGCGGGAGGGTCTGGAGATTTTCTGATGGGCTGGTCTGATGTGTGGGCTGCAGGACCAGCGCTCCCTGATTTATTTTTATAATTTTTTTATTAACAACATATAAACACAGAACACCGCTGAAGCTGCAAGAGCTTTTTTTTTACCTCTCAATCAATTCAGTAGGCGTGTCAGCAAATGACCAATTGGCGACCTCAGTTTGTCCCGTAGGTTCCTTGTTTGTGGAGCTGCGCTGCAGCTGCTCGGGGTGGATACTCGAGTATGTCTGAACCCTCTGCGTACAGTACACGCGTATGGACCTACGCGGGAGTATACTGGGGGTTCCCTTTCAGTCATGTCTCTTGGTGCAACATATGCTATGGGAATTGCGCCCCCGCGCAATTACCTGAAGGAATACATTCACAACTTTACGGCAAGGGTGTCAGCGTTGCGCCAGAGGCCCCGCCTTCTGGGTATTTAAGCCACTGACGCCCATCCATCTTTCTCTTATTGCCCTTCACCTCGCTTAAACCTGAACTACCTCTATTCAAGGGACTTCTCTGTTGCTTCATTGCTCAACTAGAGGTGAGCTTGCTCACTACACAGAGCGTACGGAGAATTATTCCTGCGTACTGCTGGGCTAGCGAAAGCTAGTCCGACACATTTTATCTTAACCCCGAAGTTTTTTCTTCTCCTCTCTCCGCAGACTGCTTCGCTCGACGACGCCAACTGCGTCACACCGCTACCCC
>JBBPBX010103439.1:0-11882 GCA_038048925.1 Garcialebias charrua | reverse complement strand
AGGTGAGGGGCTGGACTCAGCAGAGCCATATATATAGAGAGTTCCGACACTCTTTGATGTCGCCGATAGGCTGTCAATCGTTCCAAACAACGGCTATGGAAACCTTGTGGAGCTGCGCCCTCTGGCGGCGACGGAGCGCTACTGCAGGCAGAGTCAGACTGTTAAACAGACATGGAACAAATCGCCCCCTCCATGACCCACGTGACTTCCGCATTCCATTCTTACAACGGCACTCTATGGAAGAGTCGCAACTCTCACTTTATATGGCTCTGGGACTCAGGTTGGGGTGGGTTGTCCTACGGCTTGTGACATCACAAGCACCAGGATTTGAAATCTAGACATTAATATCCCTGAAAAATAATTATACTTAAGAGTAAATAAACCACTGGGTGCATTTTTTTGGTCCTAGGACTGTTTTTTTTTAAGAAGTACATACCCAAAGTTGAGTAAAAAAAACATAAAATCTGTTCATTTTGGAACTGTGAATACTTAGGTGCTGAACTATGAAAATGAATAATTAATTTTAACATGGATGAAATTAATTTTGAACTAGGTCTTATTTAGGAACTGGTACAACACCTCAAAAAAACAATGACTTGTATTTTGGTTTCTGATCACCAGGGGGTGCTATCAGACACATACCATACCACTTTATTTATTAAGCACTTTAAACAGTGACAGTGCACACCAAAGTGCTGAACAGGGACAGACCATATAACAGGAAACCGAATATAGAAAAAAAAACCTGTACTTATGTACTTTTTGACGTGTGTAAACATTTATTCATATCTTTAAATAATAGCTGCACAAACAAAAAAAAATTGCTGCACAAACGCTTGACACCAATTCTGATCGATTTGAAGAAGGTGGGGGGTTCAACGTCACTCAGGTTTTTTCACCCTGCCATAACAGGGTGTTGGGTGTAGAGTTTTGAGGAAAGAGATTAATTTAATACAATTTGGATAAGGCTGTGCAGCACAGTGGCAGCTGGCAGAGCTGCTGCCCCTCAGTAAAAAAGGTTGCTGGATCGAATCCCAGCTGGGGGACCTTGATGTGTATATAAAAACTGGATTCCAAAAAAGTTGGGACGCTAAACAAATTGTGAATAAAAACTGAATGAATCAATCAACTTTATTTGCATAAACCACAGGGTTACCAAAGTGCTGTACAATAACACAAAATACAAGTTAATTAAAACAATAAAAGATATACAAAGCATACAAAAATAAAAAAAATACATATACCAATCTTACTGCAGGTGTGTTAAAATGCCATAAAAGTTGGGACAGTAAACAAATTGTGAATAAAAACTGAATGCAATGATGTGGAGGTGCCAACATCTAATATTTTATTCAGAATAGAACACAAATCACAGATCAAAAGTTTAAACTGAGAGAATGTATCATTTTAAGGGAAAATTATGTTTCAAAATTTCATGGCGTCAACAAATCCCAAAAAAGTTGGGACAAGTCCATTTTTACCACTGTGTGGCATCCCCCCTTCTTCTTACAACACTCAACAGACGTCTGGGGACAGAGGAGACCAGTTTCTCAAGTTTAGAAATAGGAATGCTCTACATTCATGTCTAATACAGGCCTCTAACTGTTCAATCGTCTTGGGCCTTCTTTGTTGCACCTTCCTCTTTATGATGCACCAAATGTTCTCTATAGGTGAAAGATCTGGACTGCAGGCTGGACATTTCAGTACCGGATCCTTCTCCTACGTAGCCATGATGTTGTGATTGCTGCAGAATGTGGTCTGGCATTATCTTGTTGAAAAATGCAGGGTCTTCCCTGAAAGAGATGACGTCTAGATGGAGCATATGTTGTTCTAGAACCTGAACATAGTTCTCTGCATTAATGGTGCCTTTCCAGACATGCAAGCTGCCCATGCCACAAGCGCTCATGCAACCCCATACCATCAGTGATGCAGGCTTCTGAACGGAGCGTTGATAACAACTTGGGCTATCCTTGTCCTCTCTGGTCTGGATGACATGGCGTCCCAGTGTTCCATAAAGAACTTCAAATCGTGACTCATCTGACCACAGAACAGTCTTCCATTTTGCCACACTCCATTTTAAATGACCCCTGGCCCAGTGCAAACGTCTGAGCTTGCTTAGAAATGGCTTCCTCTTTGCACTGTAGAGTTTCAGCTGCAACGGCGGATGGCACAGTGGATTGTGTTCACTGACAATGCTTTCTGGAAGTATTCCTGAGCCCATTCTGTTATTTCCTTGACAGTGGCATTCCTGTTTGAGGTGCAGTGACGTTTAAGGGCCCGGAGATCACGAGCATCCAGTAGAGTTTTACGGCCTTGACCCTTACGCACAGAGATTGTTCCAGATTCTCTGAATCTTTTGATGATGTTATGCACGGTTGATGATGATAACTTAAAAGTCTTTGCTATTTTACGCTGGGTAACACCATTCTGGTATTGCTGCACTATCTTTCTGTGCAACAATGGTGGAATTGGTGATCCTCTTACCATCTTGGCTTCTGAGAGACACTGACACTCTGAGAAGCTCTTTTTATACCCAATCATGTTGTCAATTGACCTAATTAGTGTTAATTGGTCTTCCAGCTGTTCGTTATATGCTCAATTTCCTTTTTCCAGCCACTTATTGCTACTTGTCCCAACTTTTTTGGGATTTGTTGACACTGTGAAATTTTGAATCAACATATTTTTCCTTTAAAATGTTACATTTACTCAGATTAAACTTTTGATCTGTCATCTATGTTCTATTACAAATAAAATATTGACATTTGCCATCTCCACATCATTGCATTCAGTTTTTATTCACAATTTGTTTAGTGTCCCAACTTTTTTGGAATCCAGTTTATATACACGCACACACAGATGTACATGCACACACTGACAGAATGTCAAATTTCAAGGCGGTAGACTTCAGTGATCCCTGTTGATTTAAAGCAGGGGTCACCAACGTGGTGCCCGCGGGCACCCGGGTGCCCTCAAGGACCATTTGGGGTGCCCTCGGACCTGTTCTAAAAATAGCACAACTTACTACTAAGCTGCATTTAAAATGTCATTTTATTCAGTTGTTATTCTTTTTTTGTATTTATATATATTTTAAAATGTCTATCTTAAAAATATGTTCTTAAAAATATGTTTATTATACTTTTTTTCAATTTACGCTTTATTTCTGAAGAGTTTATCAAACTGGTGCCCTTTGTATGACTCCGTACCCACGAAGTAGCTCTCAGTTTCTAAAAGGTTGGTGACCCCTGATTTAAAGACTACAGGGTCAAAAGTGACCCCCCCCCCCCCCAATAGCTATAAACATGTGAAACTGAAAAGAATGTCTTATTACTTTCAATAACTCTTTTAGATGTTTTTGCTTTTCTCTACGGTTCCTTTTAATTTCAGCTCCATTTCTACTGCAGCATTTTTTATATAGATTTCTGCTTTTATGCAGCCGTTTTCCCTTCTTTCAAATTTTAGCTTTTCAAACATAACTTGCATCAACGGTTTAACATTTATTTCAGCGGGTTTCATCTTCTTCAGTTGTCATCAAAATCATTCAGCAGTATGCAGACACACTGCAGTCTTTGTTTGCTCAACTCTTCTGTACATTTTGCAGAAACAATCTCCTTCCCTGTCTTTTTATTTATTTCAGCACTTTTTGTATCATACCTTTTATGACACTCCTGGGACTTGTGCCATCAGTGCAGTCTTTAGTTTTCAAAACAGGATTTTCAGCCATTTTGGTCCAATTGAAAACGGAGCATTTTTCACATCCTTCAAGCCCGTCAGTACTGCAGACAGCTCAGAGTACCATTTACAAACTGTTCTGTTCAAGTTACAGCTTCATTCAACTTTTACTTTCAGTTCTTTACTACTTTTTTTTTCAAACATTTAGTTTTAGCTAATTTCTTTTAAGAATTTTTTTTCTACCTTTAGCTAATTTCAGCATTTTGTGCTTTATTCATCTTCTTGCAGCTTTACATTTTGAAGGACTTGGGTTAAAATTTGGCGTGGCAGCAGTGATCTTCAACAGACGTCGACATATTTTGGTGAAAGTTCCAGTGTGAGGAGCTGCAGTGCAGACCACTACCTGCTCTTTAATCAACACATTTTACGGACTATAAGCCGCTACTTTTTCCACACACTGACCCCCGCAGCTTATACAATGCTGCGGCCAATTTGTGTTGCGTTTTATTTTTTTGACACAGGCTAACTACGGTAGGTTCATGCTAGGGATGCACGATAATATCGGCCTGGTATCAGCCAATATTATCGTTAATTTTCAATATCGGACATTCCATTAAACTCGCGAGTCGCAATATAAAAAGTGCAGTTTTTGCTGCAGCTCTATGTGATGATGTTGCTGCGGCAACGCAACGACGTCACCCGATCTCACGACAGACAGGAAAATTCACAATGTCGGTGGTGTGGAAGTTTTATTCTTCGTTGGTGAGGATGTTTGATTCCGAAGATTTGTGGACTACAATGAGCCTCGCTACATCGTCCGCAGTCAGATATTTTTCAGACGTAACGTTACCCAAGTTACAACCGTCATTTACGACGATGTTGAGAAGCTAGTAGCTGATAGCACATCTTGTTGCGTGAGATTTACCACAGACATTTGGACATCGTGTTAGCATGATTAGTCTTACGGCACAATGAATAGACAAACGTTGAACTTAAAAAGTCTGTCCTTCATGCACAGGAGTGCAGAGGATCCAACACTACATGGAGCTGGAACCTGGAACAAGTGAGACAGCATCGCAGGCGACTAATGCTAATAAATAACATTTAACACTTTTCATTTAATATACAGTAAGTTAAAGTGCTATGCATATGGCTGTTACTGAGTATACGTCACCAGCTCTTACAGCTGTTGCACAAGTTTTGTAGCAAATAAACCTAAATAAGAGGAATATGTTCTGACAAAAGAATGTATATAAAATAACAGTATTGGTTATCGGCCAAATAAGTTTTAACATATCGGCCAAAAATCCAATATCGTGCATCTCTAGTTCATGCCAACAAAACATTTAGCTTCGTCACACCTGGGCGCTCACAGATCTGTCCAACACATGTCTCTATTGGCGAGTGGGTCCCCGTGACGCATTGAGACTACTTGTATAATTAAATGTAAAAAATTAATAAAAATCTGACCAATGAACAGCTGGGATTTTCCTGGAAATTTATTTGATTAGAATTTCCACATGTTCTAATGACAGAAAGTGCTAAAACCATCCAGGAGTTTCTACAGAGGGACATTGTGCAGTGGAGCAGCACGAGCCCAGGACATAAATATAGAAATCTGCTGTGTGCTGGGGGGTGGGGTGGGGTGTTAATCTGTGAGGCCGAGCTTCTTCTTCAGGGACTCTGGCATCTCTGGGGGAGGTGGGCGGGGCAGGCGGAAGTAGACCTTGACGGAGTCGTAGATGAACCACTGCAGGGCGGTCAGAGTTCCGATCATGATGATACGAGCAACCAGACCCTTCCACACACCTGAAAAACACAAAAACACTGAAACTGATCCGAGAGCAGCACATTTATCCATCGCCACCTAAATGCTCTCCAGAGGTGAATCTAAGGAGCCAACGTAAAGACAAACCTTTGGGACCGAGCTTCTTCAGGACCTGGAGGGCAGTGCTGCCCTTCTCTTTGTTTAGAACCGACACCACGGAGTCAGCAGGATGGGACACGATGGCACAGAACACACCAGCTGCACACACACACAATCAGCACAGATCAGAAGTCGCTCCACTCCACACCCACCAACTGCAGTCAGCTCAGAGTCCGAGCATCTGTTTGTCCAGAAGTGACGACACCAACCAGGTTTAGCCTGAACACCAACCCAGTAAACAGCCAAGGACTCAACTAATACAAATGAAGGGTTTTGATGCATGAATGTCAGAGGATTGATACTCTGAGCTGTTGGGATCAACAAGTCTGATGATTTTCATGCAACAGATCATATTTGCACATAAATTTGTCAAGTGTGCAAAAGATGGGTTCAAAGGTTCCAACAGTAAGCATGCTGGTTGCCCAAGTTAAAAAAAAGGTTAATTAACCAGAAGTTTGAATGCTGAGCAGTTCTTCATGCTGCTCAACTTCAACTCATCGTTTACTTGCTCCTCGACTTTTGTTGAGCAGTCAATTCTCACATTTCCAATTTAAAAAAAAAGTTTCCTCACAGACTGTTTTCTACAATCTACCACCAGCCTGATGGAGGGCGAGCATGTAAGTGCTCTGTTTAGCATGAGTGTGTACCTGCAGTTATACATTATTAAGATACATATAAGTTAGTTAATATCAAATGAACCATAAATGAAAAATTGTGATAAGTTATGTATTTTGTTGTATTATTTATAGATGTTTGTTGCTTGAATTGATTGAATTGATTTTGTTAAGGGGCAGAAATGATTTCATTCTTCTTCTGCTGCCTTTCATTTTATAGGAAGTTTTTATTTTCTTTGTTTTGAAATTGTCTGCGTTTTTTAATTGAAATGAATAAATAAAATAAACTACATCTGGAACCTACAAGGGTGAACTCTTCCAGACTGAACTGTGGATAGTTGTATGGCTCATTTTATACTTTGGCTTTAATTAGAATTTAATGATTTATTTGAACAGTCCAGTTCACAGGGTGAAAATGTTACCAGATGTTGTAGAGGTATTTTAACCTGATCAAACATATGAAGTGAGCAGCAGCATGCCGTGGTCCTCATGACAGAATAATAACGGACACACTGCATCAGGACAATGGCCCTCGTTCATGAACCGTTCGTACGCACAGATTTGTGCTTAAACTGTGCTTACGAGTGATTTAGGAGCATATGTGGCATTCAACAATGTTTTCGTATCCTAAGATTTTTTTCAGATACGAACAAAATCTACGTGTGGTCCGGACCTGTCGTATATTTTACGAGCAGTCGGTCTGCTGTCATCCAGACAGCATTTCTCCACTAATAACTTCATATTTCGTTATTTAGGAAATATTTAGAGTTTAAAAAAGTCACGCACCACAATTGTTTTTGACAATAGGTTCTGTTTGAAGTCGAATTATAATTTTAAATGTAATAATGACTAACGGATTAAAGTATTTAAATGAAAATCAATTTGTTATCAATGCCGTTTTCTAACACTACAATATTAATATGAAGATCTCAAACTGAAACCAACTTAAACCATGAATTAATTTAAGTTTAACTTGTCTCGGTAACGCAGACTTCGGTAACGCAGACTTTACATCAACCTCCTCCTGTTGCTTTCATAGATCTCATGTGGCGCAGTGAGTAGAGCACTGCGTCGCAGTTCCGAAGGTTATGGGTTCAAGTCCCGCATGGGTCAACTTTTTTTTTTCTTTTAATTCATTCCAGATTTAAAAAACACAAGAAAACTATTTACAATACAACAAGAAATAAAGCATAAAGCCTTTTTAATTTGGAATGAATAAATAATCTAAAGTAAGAAGGAAAGAAAAAAAGTCAAACCTTGTGGGACTCGATCCCACGACGTGTAGAAAAGGTTAGGAACAGCTAACAGCGCAATGCTTTAACCAGTAAGCCATCAGGACGCATGCATATTTTGAGGTCCACATTTATTATAAACAAACTTTCCTTGGCTTTAGCTGGTCATTTACTTCCATGAGTGACGCTGCTAATAAGGACAGATTTTCTGTTCTTGACCTCAGAGACCAGAACTTCATTCTCCGCACCGGTAGAGTTCTTCTTTTTTACTTTTCGCTGTCATTTTATGAACGTACACGTTTTGCCTCTGAGGCAGGAAACGTAGCCTTATATGGTGTTTTGAGGGGTGGGAATTATGTAAATAAGCTCACGCGTGCACGCGCAGCTGTTTAGAACAGGTGGGATTCATCATATTTACGCAAGCCATTTACACACGTTTCCTCATGATAGAAGACTTTGTTGAATCTGACGTGGCATGTTCGTACGAACGCTTCGTAAGAACAAAAGTAGGAGAAACGTAGGATAAGAATACGAACAGTTTCATGAATGAGGGCCAATGAGTTCAAATACCCATCTGAACTGGTTTCTGACTGGATAAAGCAGGAGAACATTATACTTCTGGAACAACTTCCCAAAGTCCTGATATCAGTCACATTTGTGGAAGAGTAAGTGCTAATGTAATGTCAGCAAACCGATACAGTTCTGCCTAACAGGGTGGACAAATATCAGCCAGAACTCTACCAGAACCTGGAGGTTCAGGTTTAACTTGCACAGGAACATTTAACCAAAGTGAGGTGTGTCCATGTTTATGAGCCTGTATGTAATGTCGACATTGCTTGTTGTAGAATGACTAAAAACCAGTTCTAATCAATAATTAATCACACCTTCATGCTCATGATGATATTAAATGTGTTGTAAAGTGTTGAAGGCCGGCAGCAGAGGACCGTGTACCTGCCTCCTGTGGTGGTAAATGATCTAAATGTTGCGACACTCACCAATGTATCCGGCTACAAAGGTGACGACCAGCTGCTCCGGCTTGCTGCACTCGCTCCGAGGTTTAGGAACAACGTACTTGTAGAGCGTCTCTACAGTTCGCTCAAAACAGGCAAACTTCATCATGGTGTAGGGGATCTGCCTCATCCACAGGGGAACCACGCCCTTATAGAACCTGGACACACGACGGGGGTCAGAACTGCATCGGCCTTTTTCATAACAGGAAACACTGATGTCAACAAAGAGCACGTTCAGGTCCGCATCACTTTGACAACATCAAACTGTTTGTCCACCTCCTGGACCATCAGCACTGGGAGCTCACACACTTATCAGCATGGTGCCAGTGCAGCAGCTGGGTCAGGGGGGTGGGTGTACTGCTGTCACACGCCAATGACTCAAGCACCTCCAACTGTACAGCCAGAAAGCTGCTGAGGAGCGCTGCTCAGAGAACAGCGCCCTCCAGAGGTGGATCTAAGGAGCGTGTTGTTACATAGCAGGGGTGAGGGGTCAGGGATGGAAAACTTACGCCCACAGCCCCTCCTCTGCGAACATCTTGGGGACACACTGTCTGAGGGTGTTTGCGTAGCCGGGCTGGGTCTGGATCCGGACTTTGGCAGCCTCCATGGGAGCCAGAGCGATGTCAGCGAAGAACTCTGCGCTGGCTGAGGCTGCCAGGTACAGCGACGTCCTCCACAGGTACGTATTCTCCTGGAGGGGGAGACATGACACGTGTGGCTTCACAACTAGAACAAGGAGAATTGTAGCCAAATGGATTCTTGACATTTGTACAGGATCAATCCTTCCTGTCTGATTGGTCGGCTCAGTTTTAACGTTGGTTCTGAAGGACGACCTCCATCATGGCACTAATTATTCATGTCCAACACTGAACCCATCTTCTCCTCCTGTGATGGAGCAGTTCAGGACCAGGACCTAACTGCAGTTGAGCTGCCTCAAACCCGTTTCTGCATTGACTCCAGCAGAACCGAGTGTAATCTACAGCCTCGTCCACACGAGCAGGACTCTTTACAAAATGAGCCTTTACCTCCAAAAGAAAATATTGTTCAAAGAAATGTTTTCATCCAAAACAAAACTGCAGTAACTAAAGCCGGCCTGTATGAGGCGCTCTAACAGAAATCCTGTTCAGGGAGTCCTGAAACACAGTTCCTGTAGATGAGCGTTTTGATGAATTAGTAATGTCTCTAATCAAAAGTTTGTCCAGGCTGCAGACACGGAGCTGGTCCTTCAGCTCCGTGTCTGCACCGAACATCTCGCTGCTACACATCAAAACCTGAACGCTCTGGGTCGCCTGTCTCTGTTCGGCTCGTGTGACTTTAAAGGTCCACTGACATGATTTTTTTTACTATTCATAAAATTGCTCAATATATATATATATTATCATTTAAATATGTTCGTTTTTGCAAACAAAATGATAAATCACTTTAATTTTGCTTTAAAAGTGATTTTGAACTTCAAGCCGTGTTTAATCATGGGAAATCAGATTACCGTATTCGTCGGTGTATAATACGCGGTTCTTTTGCTCATTTGAATGTCCTGCATATTATACACCGAAGCGTATTATTTATGGATTTTTCCCCATATTTTTAGACCCATTTTTCGCTCTGATTCACCGTTTTTCATTTTGGGCAAAAATGGTGTGCAGTACCAGTTTCGGCCGCTATGGGCAGCAGCAGAGGACTCAGAGAGCGAAGAGGAAGAGGGCCACTTCCAGACGTTTCTAGCTCATGTGTCCGAAAAAAGCCTCCTCTGGTCGGACTGACTCTGTCGCTGCCCGCTGTTTTTGTTTGTAAGATACCGTAAATCCAGCTGATTTCACTTTTGGTTAAGCTCAGGAGACCGTTTGCTATAAAGTCAGCTAAGAAATATATTTTTTTTGCAAAGAAATAATAGTTTTTACCGCGTTTCCTTGTGAAGTTCTTCATACTCGCTCGCTTCTGTCGCCGCCATGGGCGAATGAGGCGCTGACGCGTCGCGTAGCGGTGACGCATAATAGATGCGTATTAAACACCGAAGCGTATTATGTACGTTTTTTTCTTGTTTATTTCCAATAATTGGACAAAGAGCATTATACACCGGAGCGTATTTTACGACGACGAATATGGTACACGCGAACGCACCATCTGTGACGTAGTGAGAGGCAGAGGGCTCTGGTCTCTTAAATAGAGGACAATTTAGAACCAGATGAATTTATCAATCTATGTGAAGATTTGATTTATTTGTCTTCAGTTTGGGAAGCAGAAAATAGTTTGGGTGATGGAACAAGAAACAACAGGATCTAATTTAGGTCTGATGCTGTATCAGACTTACCTTCATGTCGAGCTGCTCACACGCGCGCACTGTGACAAGCCCAGAGCTCTGCCCGGTGTTACGTCACAGATGTTGCGTTCGCGTGTAATCGGATTTCCCATGATTAAGCACGGCTTGAAGTTCAAAATCCCTTTTAAAGCAAAATTAAAGTGATTTATCATTTTGTTTGCAAAAATGAACATATTTAAATGATAAAATATATATATATTTTGAGCAATTTTATGGAAATTTAAAAAATCATGTCAGTGGGGCTTTAAGCAGTAACTTGAGCCCTACGATGTCCTTGTGAGGAAAATGGACAGAATACAGAACCTGAACGTTAAAAAAGGAAATTAAGCAGAAACAACCCAGAACACAGAACCAAGACTAACTGAGCCGAGCACAGACGCTGGTTGTGATGCAGCTGGACTCACCTCTCCCAACAGGTCGCTGTAGAAGACCTTGAAAACCTCGTAGAAGCCGAACTTACAGAGCCCCTGCATGGAATAACCAATAAAGGTGGGGGCCCAGCCCTTCGCCAGACCTCGGACTCCATCTTCTCTCACCGTCACCGTAAAGCCGGTCCCAATGCTCTTATATTTATCTGGATTCACCTGAGAGAGAGAAGCACTACGGTGAACATGGGTTAATAAATCAGGAGGTCCTTCTGCAACATCTGCAGGCTCTTCTTTAAAAAACTCAAACAAGAGCTGTGTTTGATCCGTCTGTCAGAACATGAAAGATGTGCACTGGTTTTAACTGGACCCTCTGAAGCACTACATGCTGCTGCAGGGTTAAACAATATGATCTGTAGATCTACAAACATCTGCACTAACTGATGCTGCTCTGATCAGATCATGTGTGGTTTGAATGGTGTAAAGTTGGTGTTTCTTCTTCAACCATCAGGTCATACTGGGTTGATTTTCTTCCACCCTGCTCTGATCTTCATGTAGGATCTAATATGTTGGAATGAAGCTTTTAAAAGAAGTTGTTGTAGTGCCTGCCTTATGCATTAAAACACATCGGTTCTGTTCCCACTTAACCAGGAACAGACTCTGAAACTGGTGAAACTGGTGCTGCCTTTCCCAGTTTAATGTTCAACCTGAGTGCATCTCAACAACTGACCTTCTCACTCAGTTGTGT
>JBBPBX010103438.1:0-11882 GCA_038048925.1 Garcialebias charrua | reverse complement strand
TGTTTGCCTTGATCATGGACATTCAGTCCATGGATTATCATTGCAAAGCAGTGATGGTTTGTGGTCAGAATTTCTCTGGTTTGGGTGGAATTAACCATTTTTTTCTCCCAGTTTAAGACTGTTTTTGCAGGTTGTAATAAGATGCCATGCAGGGATGATGCTTCGAGGCTGCCAAGAAGAGATGGAGGACGCAGGACCTGGAGGATCTGCCCACCACATGTGACAAACGTGTCAAAGTTGTAGATGGAAACACACTTTGAACTTAAACTACTGGTTACTATTATGGTAGTTGTTACTAATATTGAATTTACAACAGTCTGACTTGTGTGTGTTTTAACCCAGGACACCCTCACCTACCTCACAGGCTTGGACGCACACCCAATCTGAGGAGAAGCTGGTATAGGAATTATTTTGCTTTTCAGTAACTCACTTTAGGATGGTTTCATTTGTTTTCTTGAGTTATTTTTTCCTTTAGATGTTCCAGGTGCTGCAGTCTATTCTTTCTGAACCTCGTTCCTACATTACAAATTAAAGCTAGTATATTTGCATCAACCCAGTGCACCTGTAATTGTAGTCTACCTAATACTGTTTATTTCAACTTGCAATTGAGGTTGTTGTGTGTCTAGGTTTGATAGGATGTCTCCCGTGGACCAATCCCGTCTCTTGGGTCATGTTTGTAGTTATATTTATGTTATTCATTTCAAAACCTCCAAGTCTGATTTTGCTGTCTGTGTCTCAGAACATGCCTTTGAACCATTGTGTGGATCTACCTGGTTTCCTTTGTAACTGGAGCATCAGTGAGGGGTAACACACTTCCAGCAGTTGCTGCACCATCTGTTACATCAGGACTACTGTAAGTTTAATTTGCCCTGCATTTAGTCATAATCAAAAATCTTTAAACATGTCATGTATATTAATTTTTTTTTCATCTCACAATATGCAGGTGTTGGTGGTGGACTGTTCTCCACGTTTCTTTTTTGTTTTTGTTGTTTTGTTTTTTGTTTTTTTGACTATGAAGGCTGTGATCTGTAGCGCCAGACTGGATCCCTGAAAACAGAAGTTAGTCAAGCCAGAGCTTCAGAAGAAACCCAAAGCAATTTCTAATAATTTAGTTTCATATATGTATATAGTTTCATATATATCAAGTGGAGCATCATGGCAAAAGCCATAATGCTTCGCTTGTGAAAGTACCGTAAATCTGTTGGGCCTCACGTTGACCCTCGGACAACCATTCTGAGTGCCAGACAGGACACGCTATAAAATGTAACAAAAATTTTGCAAATGTATAAGATTGTGAAACAAATGTATGTCACATTGATTTTTTTTGTGTTCTAATTGCTTTGTTCATTGTAAACTTTACCTGGGAAAACTTTGTAGAAATCTTTTATGAAAGTTCAAAATATAATTTCACTGATCTCTTGTTTTTCTTTTTAATCAATGTCTTAACTTTCACTGTCATGAAGTTCATTAATTTACCTGTGTATTTTATATTTTTGGCTTCTCCCTTCGTCAGGGGTCACCACATCAAACTAGTTGCACAAAGACATGGCAATTGTTTTTACACCAGATGCCCTTCCTGACACAACGACAGACCACCGAGCAACCATAGCTTCTGCGTGGAGCAGCTTTGTCTTTTGACAAAAGACACCTCTCTGGAGGTCCCTCTACACAAACAAAAAGCAAAAATAGGACTACCAATACTCACCAGGTCATCAAAGTACAAATAAAAGAAAAACTGTAACAGTCTCTCAATGTTCATCTCAGCTGCAACTGTTGTCTCACCCCGGAATTTCTGGCACAAACGTCAAACCAGCTACGACATCCAGGTGAAATGCAACTGATTTGGCCATTAAAGTGCATTTCTTAAGGAAAAGTTCAACTGAGACACCTTTACTATAATGTTGTGCAAACAAACAATTGTTTTTAAGTGTTAATCTTGTTAAATTCTTGTTAAAGTCCTCTAATGCACGCTCCTGCGGCCACCATTTGGCAGCCGACCTATTTAGGGCACAACACCGACCCACGTTTCCAGGTGGTCAGCGGTGACGCGTAATAGATGTGACTTATACAGTAGTGCGACGTGCACAGCAGCATGTATGGTAGATACTAAACTGAGAATTGCTCAAGAAAGGCTGCAGTAACCCCCTACAAACGTTTTGAGACATTTTGGTGAGTCTCTCACGATTTGTAACCTGGTGAGATACTGGACTTGTGAATTTTATGGTAAAGAAAACATAATTTTCTGTAACAAACAAGTGTTGGAAAGTTTAGGAAATTACTTAAGCATCATCTAACAATATTTGTATTTTCAGGAAGGGCCAAGAGAAAGCACCTGAACTCACAGGACTGTGAGGAACTGGGACATTGTTGAAATTTTTTCACTCAGCCCCACTTATCCAACCAGGGGCGGAGAAACAACCACCCCAACCGAGGGCTTTACCCCAGGACCCCAAGAAAGCAATGAAAGACGGGTAATTCATTTTAAATCCTGCCACAGATGCCTAAACAAATCTTAGTGTGTACACGGTGAGCAGTCATGACAAACTACTGAATGGTTTTTTGGTAAGCCACGGATCTCTTCCTACACAAAGATCTGTCGGCTGAAGCAAACAGCTGTTTTTATGTACCGGTCCAAAAAAACAACACATGTTCCAAATTAGCCTCCGACAATCCTTTTATTGACCTGTCAACATTTGTACATTTTAAATTAAGCCAGTCTATTTTACCTTCAGTATGATTTCTTCTGAAGTTTATTTTCTTGTTTGATCTTTGAAGCAACTTCTGCCGTAGGAAGTCCCTCCGGGAAGCAGAAGGCCTTCAACGACTTCTTCTCTGTGGCTAAAGTCATCAGTTCAAGTCCGGACAAATCTCTGCCCTCTACATCCACATATCAAGAAGGGTCAGTGTTTGTGGAAATACCAAAAGAATAATTTTGATATTTTTGCCAAAAGACCAAAATTGTAATTATTCATTGCCTGTTGCAGCTCTTTTATTAATGTTGCTGCATTTTTGTCTGCCTTGACATCCATGTACAGTAGTTTAAGAAGATAACATCTTTTTTATTATTCTTCAGATAACATTCGTCTTTTTTATCAACTGCTTTATAATTTGACCTTTCCCTATCCTGTATATCCTGCACAACCATGAACCTCCTCTGTGGTCTCCTCTGCTCCTCTTTCTTGCCACCCCTATTTATAATTTAATCCAGTATCAATTTATACCATTTCATGTCTTTGTAATTTATGGGTATCGGTGTCAATATTTATTTAGGAATTAAAAACTTTTTTTTTTTAAATCATAATAAAAACATATCTTTTTCAAGGCAACATGACTGAACTTCGGGACCTGATGACACATGTGGCTGGTCAGACGAGCTCAAATGGCTCAGGGTGGCAGCATCCCTCTGATCTATGCAGGTGTGTCTGAGGAGGTGCTGAGGCAAATCCTGTGTCTGCTTCCTGCAGTGGACCTTTACTGTAACGCCAGCCTCGTGTGCCACTGCTGAAGGAACATGGTTCAGGACCCCAAGGTAAGACGTCACTGCCGGTGCAACGGAGCAGCTGTGCAACGGAGCAGCCCGGCAGCAGAGCAGCTTGTCGGCTGAGCAGCTTGTCGGCTGAGCAGCTTGTCGGCTGAGCAGCTTGTCGGCTGAGCAACTCGTCGGCTCTGAGCAACTCGTCGGCTGAGCAACTCGTCGGCTCTGAGCAGCTCGTCGGCTGAGCTGCTCGTCGGCTGAGCTGCTCGTCGGCTGAGCTGCTCGTCGGCTGAGCTGCTCGTCGGCTGAGCTGCTCGTCGGCTGAGCTGCTCGTCGGCGGAGCCATTGATTCATGCCTCAGCACCTCCTCACTGACACGAGCAGCGCGGTACGTAAGTAGATTTTCCTCCACATTTTGCTTTCTATGACATGGTCTGCTCTAAGGAGCTTGAAGCTGCAGCACAGTTTGGTACTGGCTCTCACAGCCCCTCGGTGAAGCACATGGAAAGTCGCAGTTTTTTCCCCAACAAACGGCTTAAGCTCTTCCTTATTTTTTGTCAGCATTTGCATGTTGGAAAGAAATATTCCAAGTAGGTGATCAACTGTGACAAAGGTATTTATTTAAATTGATGACTGCACAGGAAAGCAAAGGATTTACAGCTCCTTGTGTAAAAACATATATATTTCCACACAAAAAAATTGTAGAGGGTATTTACGGTTTCCTAGCCTGGTTAAAACCAGACCCTTGTCCTTCACTTTGCTTCGGACTAGGGTCTGGGACTTCTCCCATAAACAACGATTTCTCCAGTAGATTTTTGACCGGACCAATCAGAGAACAGAAGGCGGATTACCGGACCAATCAGAGAACAGAAGGCGGAGTTTTGAACGACGTCGACTGACGTCATCAGTTAAAATGGCTGCCGCCATGAAGGAATTTTCCAGAAAACAAGGTAAAAAACTATTATTTCCTTGCTAAGAAAAAATATATTTCTTAGCTGACATTATATCAGAAGTGTTCCTGAGCTTAACAGTTCCTAAATCAATTCACGAAATGGTCAAATCTGCTGGATTTAAATAGTTTCGGTTTGACATTTTCCAAACAGCCACGGGGGCGCTACGAAAATAAATTATAAAAAATCGAATTTTATCTCAAATGTTTCATCAAGGCCAACAGTCAGTAAATTAAAGACATATAATTACACACTGATAGCAGCAAAAATATCCACCGAGTGGTTTCTGAGCTATTTATCTGAATAGCCTGGACCTCGCCAGGCTAAACTAACAAAACTCCGCCTTCTGTTCTCTGATTGGTCCGGTCAAAAATCGACCGGAGAAATCGTTTTCTATGGGACAAATCCCAGACCCTAGTCCGAAGCAAAGTGAAGGACAAGGGTCTGGTTTTAACCAGGCTAACGGTTTCCATGAACCGTTATTAGTTTGGTTTTAAGGATAAATCTGTGAATGACCCAAGTCCGTAAACTGAACTGCATTAAATAGCAAAAGTTTTAAGACAAATGTGTCCATGTGGTATTAAATACACGTTTTAGCATCTGTATTGTTTTTCCAGGAACTACCAGCAGAGGTGTGGCAACAGGATGCCTTTGATGACCCTCAATGAGTGGCAAACCAAGAATTTTATCTATCACAAGCGGTTTTGCAAAGTTCCCAAATTTTTGAAGAACTTTCCCTTAAACGTGCACATGTGGATTATGGCAACAGTTGGTCCACCTCATTTCAAAATCTGTGTTGTGATGTTTCACCTCTGATCAGTGTTTGAGATGTTTTTCTCCTTTTTTCTTAAATGTGTGCCATTTAAAATTTGTTGTGACTTTGAATTTAGCCCTGCTGTCCACGATGGAGGCCGCGTCCTCCCTCGCGCCGCTGGAGGACCATGTTCAGGATGATGGCTGCCAGGTAACCTCAATACACACTGTAAACCCTAATAAGTTCACAAAACTGGCCCTTAGTTGTCCTCTAGTTACAACCCCACTGACATGATTTTTTAATTTTCATAAAATTGCTCAAAATATAGAAAGTTCCTGGAGAAACTTCGACGGGGGCTGCCGGCTGTTGCCGGAATTTTTATTCCGTGCCGTACAGGCTGTTGCCGAATAGAAAAAATTCGATGTGAACATACTATGAGTTTGGTATCATCCAAAGCTACCACTATACCAAGTTTCAAATTAATATATCCAAAAATGACTGAGTTATAATCAATTTCTGTGTTTTGTAAGGTAAATGTGGCAGCCATCTTGAATCAAAATGGCTCCAAATGTTAATTAGTTCTAGAGATACATCTGATAAATGCTTTCAGTGAGTTTCAAACAAATCCAACAGTGAGTATATTTTTATCAAGCTCTAAATCATATGACTTGACAACAGCAGTTTGTGTGAGGAGTGTTCTCCCATTCATTTCCAATGGGGAAATATGGCAACTTTGTTAGCAAAATACATCGCCATGGTAACTCCGATTGCCAAGAAAAGTAATAGCACACGTCGTGGGGCCGAGACGATCGTTTTGATATAACATTTGTGGGGATACACATTGTGAGCTGTTGGTTTGTCTGTAATGAACTTTAATAGGTCACCTCACAAACAACTGCAGAAATGACTAGTTTATTAAAGTAATTACTAGATGTTCAAATTAATTGATGTTCAATTTATGATCTTGTCATCTGTTTAAGTTTATATGCATACGTCATGGCTGCACAAAGTTCTAACCAAAAAACAAAAACCTTACTTTTACATTATAAAATTTGCAAATTAGTTCTGGAGCTGCTTCACATAATCACTGAGACTGATCGGTAATAAACCAAATGTGAAGTTTCAGGTTTCATACGGGGGTGCTGAGTAGATTATTTTATTTAAGAAGAACTGAGGAGGGTCTGAATACTTTCTGAGGCCACTGTGTCTAACTGTTGGGTTCTGTTTGTACATTTGTACCAGACCTGACTGTCGTCGGGCGGTTTTAGCAACAACTTGGTGAAACGTGTGTTTCCTACAGTTTAATGGCTCAGCATAAAGTCGGGGAGCGTGTGAGGCCAGAGGACGTCCTGGAGCGCGTCAAGAAGCATCGCCTCTTCCCTCAGGCCGAAGCCTCTATCAGATTACGTATTCCTGATATTAAGAAGTTTTATCATCTTGACATCGAGGTATGACACGAATACCGAGTCCAGTTCACCTAAAGGATTACTATTGTGCAGCACAACTACGATATGTAATTAAATGGTGTGATCAAACCTACTGTGCTAAGTGGAAAGACATTGAAATGGTAGTGGGTGATGTCCCACTCCAGACATTACTTGGGGATGTTAAACTTAGGAAGACACAACAGCACCGACTGGATTCAATAACTTCTCATACCTTGGACATCTGGTTTGAAAATATAAAACAAAACAAACTGGGAAAGGAGATTGGGATGATACGTTGGGTTACACATGATGGCAGTTACAGACGTTAACAGCTACAGATGCTAACAGCTACACATATTAACAGCTACACATGTTAACAGCTACACACGCTAACAGCTACACATGTTAACAGCTACACATGCTAACAGATACAGATGCTAACAGCTACAGACGTTAACAGCTACACATGTTAACAGCTACAGATGCTAACAGCTACAGATGTTAACAGCTACAGATGTTAACAGCTACAGATGTTAACAGCTACACATGCTAACAACTACAGATGCTAACAGCTACAGATGCTAACAGAGTGAACTAACTTCCTCTCCACAGACAAGAAGCTGCAGTGTTATAAGCCTCTGGCAGCAGCAGCTTGGAACTAAATCACAGAATAAAGTATTTGACTCACGAGAAGTATTTTTTTCATCAGTAATTGAAATAAATCACGGAGCTAAATCCAGACGTAGCTTCTCGACACGAAGGAAAACAAAGAGGCCGAGCTGGTGACGTCACCACAGTGTTGCCAGATCTCGCGATAGAAACTGACGTGATGTCCACATATTTAACAAAGTCAAGTCAAGTCAACTTTATTGTCAAAACTGCAGTCCCTTGGTGCAACAGTAACCATTTAAACACTAAAAAATTTAATAAACATAAGCATAAAATGAAATAATAAAAGTGTAATACTGTCCTGAGTTTTTGCATTGTAGTATAAAAGTATAAAAAGTATATCTATAAAATGAAGGTTCTGACATTGACGTTTGTAATAAAGTGACAAAGCAGCATATGAAGTTTATGTACACAGCACCAGCAGCCACCACAAGGGGGCGTCGTCACTACACAAACAAAACCTGGATTACATGGAAAATAGGATCTAAACAGTTTCCCCAAAGATTAAAAGAAACTTTTCTAATAACCACTAGATAAACTTTTCTGCAAAACAAGAAAAATATTATAAATATGGTGCATATTGATAAAATTCATTAGACAACAACCCTGTTACATGGCACTGGTGGTTGGCAAACAACAATTTGGTGCATTACCACCACAAACTGGTGAGGAGGTGAACTGAAACAATGCAAACAAACAAATTAATTAATTTATTAATCGTTATTTTACAGGTTTCACTCAATCATTTCTCCGCAAAATGATCTTCGTATAAAACTCAGACATGAAAGGTGGCGGGCCATGCATTATTTCAAGGACTGCCAGGCTTTTAATTGTGTCCAGCATCAGAACAGCTGAAGTGAACAGGAGAGGACAAACATGTCTCCTGTTTCTGCAGATGTTCAGCAGACCAACATCTGGCTGCAGTGGAGAAACGTTCAGGATGCCTTTTTAATAGAAAAAATGCAAGTTTTTTTAAGAGCTTCTGATGGTCGAAGTAGCTCCAGCCACAGAGCTGCATGGACGATATCCCAGAGGAGGTGCTGAGACAAATCCTGTGTTTGCTTCCTGCAGCGGACCTTTACCGCAACGCTAGCCTCGTGTGCCACTGCTGGAGGAACATCATTCAGGACCTCAAGGTCAGATGTCACTGCCGGAGCAGCCGTGCAGCGGAGCAGCCCGAGCATATGCTACTGGCAGGATCAACCAGAGAGCCCCAGGTGCCCAGCCGATCGTGCGGCCGACCTCCGCTGATGGAGCAGCTCGTCAGCGGAGCTGCCCGGCAGCAGCACCAGCAGCGTGGTACGGAAGTAGATTTTACTTTTTTGCACTCAGACATAACTGTGCCCTGATTACTTACAACAAACTAGGGCTGGACAATTAATTGCATTTGCAATAAAATTGCGATATGATAAAACAAGATTTTCTAATCGCGAAGGCTGCAATTTGATTGGTCACATGACCTGGTTAAGTGACTTGTGAGTGAGTGCAGCAAACCAGAGCTGAGAGTGGGAGAAGTCCTGGATTCACGAACTTCGCTTTTCCCAGTACTTCAGCTGAGTGCTGAGAAACAGCCATGGTGCTGTGTCGTATACAAACTCTGGGAGACCTCCACCCTCCCTATTTGTCTGTGGGTTTGCTCCTGTGGGAGTAGAAGTTGAGCTGGTTTGTGTTCTTAAAGCATCTCTGATTGTTTAATTAGAGAACAACGTGGGTTAAAGCACTTTAAGTGTTTGTTGAAACTCTGGCCTAGACTAGAGGTGTGGGCCTGTGCCGCTGAGGCCTGAGTTAATTTTGGGGACGCTGAGGGCAACGTTTGTGCTGCTGTCCAAGAGGGACAGCTGAGGTGAACAGTGAGAGACTTAACGTTTTTCTTTTATTTGTACTTTCATGACCTGGTGAGTGTTGGTAGTCCTATTGAGTCGTGAGATAGGCTCAGAAACACAAACAGTGTTATAACGTATAACATTTACGCTATGAAATGTAACAAAAATTTTGCAAATGTGTATGATTGTGAAACAAATGTATTTCATATTGATTTTTTGTGTTCTAAAAAATGAAGTCTAAACGCTTCATGACTGCAGCTATTGCTGGGTTTCAGATGACGTAGCAGTGACGTCACAGAATGCAGATGCGGGGCAAGAAATAAACGCAGCCGTTTCCTTCTGTTGCTGATTCAGCATCAACATGCCTAAATTCTGTGCCGTTTACGGTTGTTGCAACCGCTCTAATCGAGAGATAGATAAAAGTTATTTTCGTGTTCCGAAAGTAGTATGCTACAAGGGGATTAATTTAAAAAAACTTACAGAAAAAAGACGACAAACGTGGATTACAACCTACGGCTAAAAACAGGAGGTGCAGAAACTGACGAGAGTCTGCAGCGACCACTTTGTTACAGGTAAGGGTCGTATCGTTTAAATCATATTTTCAGATATTTTATTGGACAGTAACTAGAAAGACAGGTAAGATATGTTATGCCCTAGCTTGTGTAGTGGTTCAACACTTGGTTGTTCCCAGAAAAAATCCGATTAGAATGCTAATGTTGTTAGCGGTTAGCTTAGTGCTAGGAAAGGCATTTACGTGTTTTACTTTAAAGTGGTGTCTTATATTTAGGTTGTCCGAGTGCAGCAGGTGATGTACATTCCCAAGACTGGGCCCCCACTGTTAACCTGGGGTACCAAAGAAGTAACGAGTGGCCACAAACAGAAGCATCCCTCCGGCGCAGGGAAAGAGCTAAGGCCTGGAAGCTTCTCTGCACTGAGGAGGCCAACAGTCTGGAAGATGAGCTCTGTGAAGAAAGCTTACCAGCCCCTGAAAACGAACGATTCAAAGGTAAAATAATAATAAATAAAAATACTATTTATTTATTTATAGAATTTCTGAACGTAATTTTTAATAATTAAATATTTGCAGATGCAGAATGCCAGACGGATCTAAGCATGGTTGACCTCACAAAGCTGGAGGATGCAGTGAAAGGCTACACAACTGAGATCTGCGACCTTAAGGAAAAAGTCTCAGTGACTAAATTTACTCCTGAAACCTTCCAGAACAACGATAAAACAAAGTTTTATACGGGACTGCCCAACTTTTTAGTTTTGATGCAAATTTTTCAGCTCTGTGAACCTTATACATCAGCATGTCATCACTGTCAGCACTCTCCAAATTTGAGCAATTTATTATGATACTTATGCATCTCAGATTACATCTGCAGCTTCAAGACCTTGCCTATAGATTTAATGTGTCAAAAGCCACTGTGTCTCGAATTTGTTTTAGAACGATTCATGTTCTCCATGAAAGATTACAATTCTTAATAGTGGCCTGAGCGACAAGTAATTCAATCAACTATATTTATATAAATATTTTAAGTTTAAATGATTATACATGTATTTATCATTTAAAGTAAATCAAAAGTAAATTAAATCACTAATACTGTTACAGACCATATTTGTACATGTTAATTGTTCATGAAGACAAAAAAAAAATTTACCCAATAAGGTTGAATATTTTTAATTTATTCAATGAACTCCATAACCAATCTTTGTGAATATTGGTCAGTTAAAATGACATGAGTTTTGCTATTGAAATAAAAACATTTTTCTGAAGTAGACTCATTTTGCAACATTTGTGACATATGACATTTGTATGTGCTGTTATTTAACATATTAGAACACCTTTGAAATTCACAAGCTAATCTCATATTGATTTAAATATATCATTTGATTTAACATACTTAACTTTTCAATTAAGATTATTGTAAATAAAAAACAGCTGTCATGACATGTAACAACATCACATGACCCTTCTGCAGAGTGCTTGCTACAGGTGTAGCTGAAACATGTTATGGTAGTGACAAATGTTTTTGGGGAAAAAAAGAGCAACTGTTTAAATTTGTATAAACTTTTCAAACTCCTTTCATCAACTACTCCAAATAACATTCTTGATTCTTAGATTGGTTAGTCACGTGTGGATTTCTGTCCCAGGATTTCAGGTAGGATGCAATGTGTAAAATAGTGCTGAATTTTGGGAACTGCTGTTTCCCACAGCTGGTCATCTGGCAGAATTCTTTCCACATAAATATCATTTTCACTCCATACTACAAAATCACAATATTGTACATCCACAATGTGAATCTGATCCTGGAGCTGATGGTAATAAGGATGGTTCCTATCCAGTTGTACAGAATCTCCAACCTTGACGAGACGACGAGACAAAAACCAGGCTGTCCAGCACACATCCTCAGACCGACTTCATGCTGTTTGCTCTGTGGGCACTGAAGGACAAGACAATGAAACTTAGACATAAAAAATAAATACGGTAGTCTCCAAAACATTTCAATATGATACGTTTTTAAAGATTGTGTTTCACTCATTTCACTATCCAACACCAATGTTAGAAAATGAGACTATATTTATGTCTCTGTCAACCAGGTGTGTTCCACAGGTAAGAATGTATTAATCTGGACTAAGTTTTAAAAGGTGATGGAAAGGTCACACATTTTTTAACTGGAAACAAGGCAACATCCCACAAACTGCAAGACCATCCCCAAAACTACGGCTACATGCTGTGAAATATGCAAACAACAAAGATTTGAGTAAAAAATTATAGTTGTA
>JBBPBX010103437.1:0-11883 GCA_038048925.1 Garcialebias charrua | reverse complement strand
GCGAGTCTGGAGGGAAAGTTGGCGTTTTCAAATTGGAAATACAGAAACTACTTTACTCTCCTTGAGGTAAAAGGCAAGAACGTGCATGTGAAGTGTACATTATGCCCCGGAGCGAAGTGTACGTCCGTCGTAATCTGATCTGATGAAGCATCTCTCACAACTGCAGGTAATTCAGATTTTCAGTACTGTTTTAAAAGTACTTCATATTGTTAAAACGGTTCTTTTGTTTTTAAGAAAATACTTGAAGAACCAGTTGTGTGAGGGTTTGATTTTATTTTACACTACAGAGTTAAAGCACTTGTTTTAACTGTTTACTTTTATTTATAAGAAAACACTTGAACAGTACAGTGTGTACATAGAGCTTAAAACACAATTGTTATATTATTTTGTTAAACTGTATTTTGTAATGAAGAAAACACTTGAAGTATAGTATGTCAACCAGTCATGTTCTGTTGAGGTGCAGTAAGTATTAAAAGTTTGGTGTTAAGTACCGGTCTTTGCAATTCTACTTTAAATTTGTAGTTATATCTAAACTTAAACCAACCGAACAAACAATAGTTACTTTCCCTGGTAACTAATTACTTTAATAGGGGAGTAATTCAGTTACTAACTCAGTTACTATTTGGAAGAAGTAACTAGTAACTATAATTAATTACTTTTTTTAAGTAATGTTCCCAACACTGCATACCATACTATACCATACCATACCATACCATACTATACCATAGTATACTGTACCAAATCATACCATACCAAACCATACCATAGTATACGAAATCATACCAAACCATACCATAGTATACCAAACACATAAACATTAACCCCAACACATATTCTGAGATACAGATAATGTGCCAACAATTTGGAGTCAACCTTGTCTGTTAGTAAAATATCTCATCAACCACTGAACAGATTTAAATGAAGCATTGTTAAAATAATCCCTGGCTGTGTCTATAGGTCGTAATATTTTGGAGTCAGTCAAATTCAAGATGTCCACCATAGATAATCATCGTCGGAAAACACAAAAATGGCTACAGCTCAGTGAGTTCCAAACATATTGTGTTGAATTTTGATGTGGTAGTAGCTGAGAGGGTTCCCTAACACCAACAATTGATTATTTTGAACAGCAATAATTTATTATACTATTAAATCATTTTTAATTTAACATTAATGGAGTTATGTTTGAGTTCTTAAAGATGTTGGCAGAGGACACATCTGCAGAGATGCTCCAGATTTAGTGACCACTGTAATGATATTTATCAGCTGGTTAGACTAAAACTAGCATCGTCTCATGACCCATTGCATTTCATAGACATCTACGTACGTTTAATGTTTGCAGCGGTTCTTCTAGCCTCGGACGGCAGTAACTTGAAAAATACATTTAATGACAATGTATGTGATCTCCGGCCAGCCAGAAACAATTAAGACCGCTGAGCTGAACGTCTTTAAAGCCCACTGGCGTAATGCCTCGATATAAAAGGCATTTCATCCTTTCATAATGGCTTTCTCTAAAAGCACAAAGTGTACTGCAGCTACCCGTCATAAATTATTCATTTGGGGCCAACATAAAGAACAAAAATTAAAAGAAATCTCAAGCTGATTCAAACCTTATCTGCAGGCCACGTTTCTGACCGTAAAGTCCTCAAATGTATGTCAAGACTGGTTCAAACAGAGGAGGAGCCGAGGTGTTTTTAGGTGAACCACCTGATTTAGGCAAATGTGGATCTTAATTATGTAAAAAGAACATCCTGAAGTGATGAAGCCAGAGAGTGGAAGAAACAAAAACGTCTGGGCGATAATTAAAAACTTAACGTCCCTTCAAGGAACCCATATCGCCCACTTCCATTTTAAACAAAAAATAATCTAATGTTGAGAAAAGATGGAGTCGTAACGGCTTTGGTGAAACCTTGAAAACATTTCAGACGGCATGTGATGAGAATGCAGCGACGAAGACCAGGTCAGGGGTCTGCAACCTGCGGCTCTGGGGCCACATGTGGCTCTTCGGTCCCTCTGCAGCAGTGCAGCCGCTGTTTCAGGCTTTGACCAAAACTAAAATAAAACTGAATTTTATTTAAATTATTACCAACAACGAAAATGGCTAGTTTTAGCAGATTTCCTGTCGTTTTCAAATATGTCAAAGTCAAAGTCAAAGTCAACTTTATTGTCAGATCTGCAATATGTACTGTACAGGACATACACAGGACCGAAATTGCGTTTCTCTCAGTCCCTCGGTGCAACAGTAAACATCTAAACATTGAAACACTGAAACATATAATAATAGACATAAGCATAAAATAGTAAAACTAACACTGTCCTGAGTTTTTGCATAGTGGTATAAGAGTATGAAAATTTACACCAACTCTAAAACTAAAACTAAAACATTAAACATTTAATGAACATAATACTGTCCTGAGTTTTTGCATACTAGTATAAAAAAAAGAGTATAAAAAGTATAACTAAAATAAACTAAAGGTTTCTAGCATTGACATTTGCAAAGTGGCAAAGCAGCGTATGAGTTAATGTACACAGTATATGTATGAGGTAGTAGTTGATGTTGTTATAGAGGCAAAAAGTGGCATATGCAGTAAGGCACATTGGGCATCCCTAAATAAGACCGTTCAGAGCACACTGTATATGTATCAGCAGTGGTGTAGATATTAGAGTAGTGTAAATGTAAACAGTAGTAATTAAATGTAAGCAGTAGTAATAAAAGTAAACAGTATTAATAAATGTAAACAGAGAATGTAAACAGTATTATGACTATAGGCAGTGATGTAATACAAACATTAGTGCAAGTATGAGAAGTAGTGCAAACTGTATGAGCACATGACCGAGAGTTTAGTGAATAACCCGTTTGATGACACAGAGTCCAGTGTTAAGGGTGAAGGGCAAGATGCAAAACATCATGCTAGCAGTTTGTTAGCCACTTTAAGTCCATTTCCAGTCTCTCAGCGGGATCTTTCTCTCAAAACCACCAGAAGGTTTTGGAATATTTTTCAGACAAGCTGCTGGGAAGGAATATGGTGAGTAACGTGGCGCGACCCGACCCCGGATAAGCAGAAGAAAATGGATGGATGGATAAATTAAATATGAAATTTAAGTTTAAATTTTACATTTGGCACATTCTGAATCCTTAGGCCTTCTCTGAAGGTGTAGAAGGCCTTAACAGTTCCCCACAGTGTGAATGACACTCAGCTATCACAACCTCATTATTTGTTAAACTGACTGAGTTATACCAACAAAGTCCATGCTCAGGTCATTGAGTTATAGACATTTTTTGTATCTGACTAAGTCGATTAGCTGTGGCGGCCATGTTGAAAAGTGTTACTCATACAGTCAATCAGTTGTAGATTAACATACTATGACTATTTAAAAAATGATCCAATGGTTGATGAAATATTTTGCAAACTGTACAGACTAACATAGGCAGAATCCTTTCTGTCTTCCCCCTCAACAGTGGTTAATAACTGATTATTATATATATAATATATATATAACCAGAGTGGTTAAAGCTGCAGTATGTAGCTTTTTTTATGAACATATTTCTTCACTCTGTCACTACCTCCTGACAGACTGATGTTAGCCAGGTAATCTCTGAAAAAAAATTAAAAAAAATATTGTCCCCTTGCTTCTCCAGGTGGTAAATAAGCATTTCTAAAAAGAAAAGGTGACCCGCCATTTTCCAGCCAATAAAAACAGAGTTTGTAACCAGCCAATAAAAACAGAGCTTGAATTTGAATCAGCCAATAAAAACAGAGCTTGAATTTGAAATTCAACAGACCACAAGGGGGCAGAGCCACATATGGCTCTGAGGGGGAGGGATCAGAATGCTTTGCCTGTTGAAAATATTTCTAACTGCTGCAGTTCTACAGAAACTGCATACTGAACCTTTAATAACATTTTCATGCACTAAAGTTTTAATGCTAATCAGCTGTATGAAAGTTTAAATTATTCCCTTTTCCTAATGTGCACCTTCCTCCGTCTCTTATTTTTGTGACGTTGGAGCTTTAATTTTTTTTTGATTGCAAAGCACTTAGAAAAGTAGCGCTCAAGCAGAACTAAGATGCTGTCCGTTCTGTGAGGACGTCCCTTCTTCCTTTTTATTCGCTCTCCTTCAGACTAATTTACATAAATAATTGAGGACCGTCTCGAAAAATGCACGCAGTGCGGAGAGCACAAAGGACTCCCATGAACGCTGGGACTAAGAGAAAATGTATTTTATGTTTGTTTGGTACGAACAACAAACTGCCTGATAACTTGTCCGTTCATTTCCTCCCGGCTACCGAGACGTTGCAGACTGATGTAATCTTACTCTGTGTCCTGGCAGCCTCTGGGTCCGTCCAGGTTGACCCACAACAAAGTGAACGTCTGCCATCAGCTCATTGTTGAACATCACAGAGTTCCTGAAAGAGACCAAAGATAAAATTAACGAAATGTTAAAACTATGCGTTTGTGTTTTGTGCGCCTACCGTTCCTCAAAACGAAATGCTACTTTTATTGGTGATATGTGACTTATCTGTGCTGCTGATTTTCCATGCTGCTGATCTCTTCCCTTTATGCTGCCGTATTCATGTTTGTGTTGCTGTTTTAATGGTTTACAATACAGGTAGTCCCCGGGTTACGACGGTCTCATAGCCTATATGCCACGGGGGGGCGTGACGTACTTCCGGCAAAATGCAACACCTACCCGCCACTTCCGGTTCCCATCCACCTCCGCTGTTGTCAGCGTTAGCTCCTAGTAGCCTACCATGACAACAAGCCGAAACGGGAAGCGGCTGCGCGCTACCGGCACTACACGTGAGTACCGTTGTGTCCGCCCACCGGTGGGAACAGCTGTTCCGCGGGGGGGTTTCGGCGAACATATATCGCGGCTATCCGTAGGGGGAACGTCGCCATAATTTTATATGGTTTTATATGTGTATAGAGTTGTTATTGGTGTGTATGCTGATGTTTTATTAATTGTATTTAGTCATTTATGTTCGTGTCTTTCCCGCTAACCGGAAGTGCGCCGTCTGTGTAATGACTGCGGAGGTGCTGGAACGGAAACCCGTGGCATATAGGCTATTGCGACGTTTCGACTTTACAAACGCCCTCCCATTGAAAAGCATTGTTCAAATTACGCGGTTTATGCGCCTTTAAATTTACTGGAGGGAGGGGGGAACTTGATGTGCTCAGTGGAGCAGGAGACCTCATTGTTTGGGACAGGCTGACTGGAGCAGAGGGGCTAATATGCTAACAGACCTTACTGTAAAACTCTGGACCGTGCGCAGAGACCTTATTGTTTGGAGCGGAGGTTTACGAGTATGAGGCAGAGAGGCTACAGCTGAGCAACGAGCTAACATGCTAACAGATGTTGCTGTAAACGCTGTGGACCGCGTGAAGCTGCAGGACCAGCTCCCAGTAAGAAATTAACTATTTTTTCCCTTCATTATGGCTCCGAGTGTATGTGTTTTTTGATAATTCTGTAGAGGCTAAATACAGTACTGTATGTATGAGGTGCCATTTGGACGTATTTTTCGACTTATTTCGGTTTTCGTGTTACAAACGGGTGTAGGAACGGAACTCGTTCGTAACCCGGGGACTACCTGTATTGGTGTTTAGCGTATATCTTAATCCTTGTATACTATTTCTTTTTATGCTTATGTTTTTGCTATTTATGGGTGTAATTGTGACCTTGAGTACACAATTTCATTCCACCTAATGTACCACATGTGATACAAATGACATTAAAGTATCTTGAACTAGAACTTGAACACATCTTCTGCCAACTTTCCTTTGGTTTGTGAGATATTCAAGTACAGCAATGGCCATTTTTGTGTGTCCAAAATCTGTGGCGGCCATCTTGAACTGTGCTAACTCTAAAAGGTAATGAATTGTAAACGTACACCCAGTGGTTTTTTTCTGATAGTTTCATTCACTATCTAGAAGTTCATTAAATATTTTACTGGCACTCCAGACAAACAAAGACTGCTGCTTTGCCTTAAATGGCGGGCAACACAAAGTGAGAAAATGTTTCATGATCTTTTTGCTTTATCTTTTATGGAACTGTTAAATCAAGATTTTTGTGTTGATGTTGAGGGATCTATCTGGTGGGTTTGTCCTCACTTCAATTTCTTCTTATTTTATCAAGATTAAAGATCAAACAATGGAATAATCCCTGCAGCAAAGAGAGGAAACAACAGTAAAGCCATGTTCATTTATTATTGAGTGGTGGAACGTGTCACTGGGCTTGGTAAACAGCTCCGTGATGTTCTGGAGAGACAACAAAGCCCGGTCGGAAAGCACACATTTAGCTCCGGACAGCTGGGGCCTTTTAAACGAAAGGCCAAGGTAAATATTATGCTTATTAGTGTCGATCAGCTTCTGTCTGTTGTGCTTATCAAACACACTTTCTGGTAAATCAGAGTGATGAAGTCTGCCGAAGGAGACTATGCAAAATCAAACATCACCCCAAAATAAGTCGAAAAAGAAGACCGAGTGCCCCCAGCCGTAATCAAACCCACAAACCCACATTTACAACCTCCAAGACCTCAACTGAAAAGACTATTTAATTTATTGTATTGGTGTCTGGGGTACAGCTTGTAAAACTCTAACCAAGTCTATTTTTATTTTACAAAAAAGAGCTGTATGAATTATCTCAAGAAAGCATTATCGTCATCCTTCAAGTATTTTATTTTATCAACTGAAATTACTTAAGTTTTATGATTTGGTGGACTACTATATTCTATTACTTATGTACAGGGCTCAGAATCATAATTTACCATCGAACATACAAGCGTATTTTGTAAAAAGGAGTAGTTGTTATAATTGAAAAGGAACGGATATTTTTGTAAAGCCAAAGTATAGAACAAGTTTGTGGGGTAGGTCTACTTTAATGAGGGGAATTGGTTTATGGAATGGTTTGAATAATGATATTAAAAAAGAGGAATCATTATTTGTATTTAAGAAAAAGATTAAGAATATAATGCTGATGAGATATAGTTAAGTTAGTTAATATTAAGGAAATATAATGAATAATTGTGACAAGTTTTGTTGTATTATTTGTGATTATTGCTTGAATTGGATTGATCTAGTTAAGAAGGGGCAGAAATGATAAGATTTATTCTTCTTCTGCTGCCTTTCATTTTATAGGTATTTTATTTTTTCTTGAAATTGTATTGTTTTTTAATTGAAATGAAATGAATAAACAAACAAACAAACAAAACTATTTGTGATTTAATGTGGAATGTAGGATCCTTGCAGTAGCGTTTAAACGGACTGTATTCTTTTGGAAGTGTCTAAACAGCTTGGATTATTAATAAATCATGAAATAGTTACTAAGATTGGAAACAACTAGTCCCAGAATTGATGCAGAAATCCAGGCTGGACTATTGTAATTCTTTAGGAGCTTGTTGGCAATAAAACTGCTTAAAAGTCTGCAGTTGAGTCAGAATGTTGTTGCCAAAGTTCTGATTATAATTAGGAGAGATCATGTTTCTCCTGTTTTAGTTTTTCTCCATTGTCTATCAGTCCATACAGAGCACTTCACTCATTCTGCAAGTTTACTCGTGGTTCCTAGAGTTGAGAGGCAGAGTTTACTCTTGAAGAACCAACTTCCATTTTCTGTCCATGAGGCTGACACTCTGTCTGCTGTTAAGATGACCCTTTTGAATAAATCCTATACTTGAAGTGGGCTTGCGTTTTCCAAGTTATCCCGTAGTTTTGCTGCTAAATGCTTAGATGACTGGAAGACAAACTGACCACATCTCACTCTGCTGCAGTCCAACACTCTCTACTCTCCATCATTTTTTTCTATCAATAACATGTTTTTATTTTATTTTTCTTCCCATAGCAATTACAACTACCCATAAAAACTATGCCTGCCCATAGAAACTCCACCTGGATCATATAAACTACACCTGGACAATATAAACCACACCTGGACCATGGAAACTACACATGGAAACTACACCTGCCCATAGAAACTACACCTGGACCATAAAAACTACCCCTGGGCCATAGAAACTGCACATGGACCATATAAACTACACCTTCCCATAAAAACTACATCTGTATCATAGAAACTACAACTGCAAATATAAACTACACCTGGACCATGGAAACTATACCTGGACCATGAAAACGACACCTGGACCATAGAAACTACACCTGGATCATGGAAACTACACCGAATCATGGAAACTACACCAGTATTATATAAACTACACCTGCCCATAGAAACTACACCTGGATCATAGAAACTACACCTGGATCATATAAACTACATCTGGATCATAAAAACTACACCTGAATCATAGAAACTACACCTGGATCATAGAAACTGCACCTGGATCATAGAAACTACATCTGGATCATAACAACTACACATGGACCATATAAACTATTTCTGGAGTGTAGAAACCACACCTGGATCATATAAACTACACATGGACCATAGAAACTACACCAGAATCATCTAACCTACACCTGGACCATAGAAGCTACACCTGAACTGTATAAACTACACCTGGACCATAGAAACTACACCAGAATCATCTAAAATACACCTGGACCATAGAAGCTACACATGAACTGTATAAACTACACCTGGACCATAGAAACTACACCAGAATCATCTAAAATACACCTGGACACAGAAACTACACTTGAACCATATAAACTACACCTGGACCAGAAACTACACATGAACTGTATAAACTACACCTGGACCATAAAAACTACACCTGAACTGTATAAACTACACATGGACCATAGAAACTACACCAGAATCATCTAACCTACAGATGGACCATAGAAGCTACACATGAACTGTATAAACTACACCTGGACCATAGAAACTACACCAGAATCATCTAAAATACACCTGGACCAAGCTACACATGAACTGTATAAACTACACCTGGACCATAGAAACTACACCAGAATCATCTAACCTACACCTGGACCATAGAAATACACATGAACTGTATAAACTACACCTGGACCATAGAAACTACACCAGAATCATCTAAAATACACCTGGACCAAGCTACACATGAACTGTATAAACTACACCTGGACCATAGAAACTACACCAGAATCATCTAACCTACACCTGGACCATAGAAATACACATGAACTGTATAAACTACACCTGGACCATAGAAACTACACCAGAATTATCTAAACTACACCTGGACACAGAAACTACACTTGAACCATATAAACTACACCTGGACCATAGAAACTACACATGAACTGTATAAACTACACCTGGACCATAGAAACAACACCAGAATCATCTAAACTACACCTGGACCATAGAAACTATACCTGGACCATATAAACTACACCTGAACCATATAAACTACACCTGGACCATAGAAACTGCACCTGAACCATATAAACTACACCTGGACCATAGAAACTATGCCAGAATAATCCAAACTACACCTGGACCATAGAAACTACACCTGGACCATAGAAACTACACCTGGACCATATAAACTACACCTGGACCATAGAAGCTACACCAGAATCACCTAAACTACACCTGGACCATAGAAACTACACCTGAACCATAGAAACTACACCTTGACCATAGAAACTACACCTGGATCATAGAAACTACACCTGGACCATAGAAACTACACCAGAATCACCTAAACTACACCTGGACCATAGAAACTACACCTGAACCATATAAACTACACCTGGACCATATAAACTACACCTGAACCATAGAAACTACACCTGGACCATAGAAACTACACCTGAACCATATTAACTACACCTGGACCATAGAAACCACACCTAAACTGCATAAACTACACCTGGACAATAGAAACTACACCTGAACTGTATAAACTACTTCTGGACCATAGAAACTACACCTGAACCATATAAACTACACTTGGACCATAGAAACTACACCTGAAATGTATAAACTACACCTGGACCATAGAAACTACACCTGGACCATAGAAACTACACATGGACCATAGAAACTACACCTGGACCATAGAAACTACACCTGGACCATAGAAACTACACATGGACCATAGAAACTACACCTGGACCATAGAAACTACACATGGACCATAGAAACTACACCTGGACCATAGAAACTACACATGGACCATAGAAACTACACCAGAATCATCTAACCTACACCTGGACCATAGAAATACACATGAACTGTATAAACTACACCTGGACCATAGAAACTACACCAGAATCATCTAAACTACACCTGAACCATAGAAACTACACCTGGACCATAGAAACTACACCTGAACCATATTAACTACACCTGGACCATAGAAACCACACCTAAACTGCATAAACTACACCTGGACAATAGAAACTACACCTGAACTGTATAAACTACTTCTGGACCATAGAAACTACACCTGAACCATATAAACTACACTTGGACCATAGAAACTACACCTGAAATGTATAAACTACACCTGGACCATAGAAACTACACCTGGACCATAGAAACTACACATGGACCATAGAAACTACACCAGAATTATCTAAACTACACCTGGACACAGAAACTACACTTGAACCATATAAACTACACCTGGACCATAGAAACTACACATGAACTGTATAAACTACACCTGGACCATAGAAACAACACCAGAATCATCTAAACTACACCTGGACCATAGAAACTATACCTGGACCATATAAACTACACCTGAACCATATAAACTACACCTGGACCATAGAAACTGCACCTGAACCATATAAACTACACCTGGACCATAGAAACTATGCCAGAATAATCCAAACTACACCTGGACCATAGAAACTACACCTGGACCATAGAAACTACACCTGGACCATATAAACTACACCTGGACCATAGAAGCTACACCAGAATCACCTAAACTACACCTGGACCATAGAAACTACACCTGAACCATAGAAGCTACACCAGAATCACCTAAACTACACCTGGACCATAGAAACTACACCTGAACCATAGAAACTACACCTTGACCATAGAAACTACACCTGGATCATAGAAACTACACCTGGACCATAGAAACTACACCAGAATCACCTAAACTACACCTGGACCATAGAAACTACACCTGAACCATATAAACTACACCTGGACCATATAAACTACACCTGAACCATAGAAACTACACCTGGACCATAGAAACTACACCTGAACCATATTAACTACACCTGGACCATAGAAACCACACCTAAACTGCATAAACTACACCTGGACAATAGAAACTACACCTGAACTGTATAAACTACTTCTGGACCATAGAAACTACACCTGAACCATATAAACTACACTTGGACCATAGAAACTACACCTGAAATGTATAAACTACACCTGGACCATAGAAACTACACCTGGACCATAGAAACTACACATGGACCATAGAAACTACACCTGGACCATAGAAACTACACCTGGACCATAGAAACTACACATGGACCATAGAAACTACACCTGGACCATAGAAACTACACATGGACCATAGAAACTACACCTGGACCATAGAAACTACACATGGACCATAGAAACTACACCAGAATCATCTAACCTACACCTGGACCATAGAAATACACATGAACTGTATAAACTACACCTGGACCATAGAAACTACACCAGAATTATCTAAACTACACCTGGACACAGAAACTACACTTGAACCATATAAACTACACCTGGACCATAGAAACTACACATGAACTGTATAAACTACACCTGGACCATAGAAACAACACCAGAATCATCTAAACTACACCTGGACCATAGAAACTATACCTGGACCATATAAACTACACCTGAACCATATAAACTACACCTGGACCATAGAAACTGCACCTGAACCATATAAACTACACCTGGACCATAGAAAC
>JBBPBX010103436.1:0-11883 GCA_038048925.1 Garcialebias charrua | reverse complement strand
GCGCCGTGTCCAGCCCCCTTCAGAGCTGAGCTGTGTGGGGAGGCAGACGGGGGAAGCAGAGATCCACCTGCTCCGT
Source organism: Garcialebias charrua (assembly GCA_038048925.1). NCBI lineage: Eukaryota > Metazoa > Chordata > Actinopteri > Cyprinodontiformes > Rivulidae > Garcialebias > Garcialebias charrua. The sequence continues at coordinate 11,807 of JBBPBX010103436.1, read as the reverse complement.
TTTTATCTGAGTTCTGGCTTCCAGCAGCTTCTTTTTCCAAGAGTTACGCTGTTTTTAGTGCACTAACAACTCTGGTTATGTTTTTAAAGTTGAGGACACATAACTCCGCTGTTATAATCAGCGCTATTTTAGAAGATGAGCGGACTCGCGGTCCGACCCGGTCACATCGCATGCGGGGTCTGATCGCCTCTCACACACACACGCGCGCGCGCGCGACCCGGTCACATCGCATGCGGGGTCTGATCGCCTCTCACACACACACACACACACACACCACACGCGCGCGCGCGACCCGGTCACATCGCATGCGGGGTCTGATCGCCTCTCACACTCACACACACGCGCGCGCGACCCGGTCACATGCATGCGGGGTCTGATCGCCTCTCTCACACACACACACACACACGCGCGCGCGCGCGGGGGGGGAGGTGCGCGGAGGTGCAGGTGGCATGTGGTCGCTTCAGCAGCACGCCAGTACTGGAGGGAGACGGTCGGTAGCGAGTGAACGGCTCCACCGAAGAACGCATTTATAAGGCTGGAGCTGCAGGGGGTGGGGCTATACTAATGAGGACCGCGTGACGAAACGCGGTCACATTTAAACCACGCCTAAAAAATCCTGAAAGAGAAATATGTTTATACACAGTTTGATCTATAACTCCAAAATTAATTGAGCTACAATTTTGAGACTTTTTACTCATTTACAAGATTAGATTACAATTACGACATTTATAATGTTTATTGAAGAAAATGTTGAAATTCACTTTACACGGTCTTTAAACACAAAAAAATAATAATAAGAATAATAATAATTTTTTTTTATCATATTTTTATTAAATATGATAAAATCGTAAGTCTGAGTTGCCGTAGTTCGCAGGTGACGTAGGTCGAGGGTTTGCTGTATATTGTTTAGCAGAGGACCACTGTCTTTTGCAAAGTTAGGATCCAGGTTAATGTCCGAGAAAGGGTCCATTGGGTCAGTTGGGCGATTCCTTGTGAACCACTGTTGTAGCAGACACTTCTCTCCAGCTGTCAGCTTCTCCGTCACCAAGTTCAGGAAGCGTTGTACCAGTCTGACAGACCGGAAACCAAGCAACGAAGCCACCTCTCCGGCGTTGGAGAAAAGTGGTCCGGCCGTCTCCACCAAGCGCTTCAGGGTCACCATCCCAGAATCGCACAGTGCCTTTGACAGTCATGGCACTGTGCTATCACAAACGTCCACTCTCGCTTCACATACTACTGTAGTGGTTCCTCTAAGAGCCAATGCAAAGAATTATACATTTTTGATCTGTTTGGTTTAAAAAAGGAAAACACTTTGAAAACACTCTGATAAAACAGGGGCACTTCCTTTATCTTTAAAAGGCTAACATTAGTTAGAAACAGAGCAGCATCTAGCCCCAGCCCGCTCGCACGTCTGAGGATACAGCTGGCCATGTCTCTCCACACAGTGTCAGGAGATCCTGCCAGGTACTTCTGGAGGAACTGCATTCGAAACGTGGCTGTTCTGCTGGCCAGGTGGACAAGGCCCTGTCCCCCCTCTTCTCTTGGTAAGAACAGGACTGACTGTGGCATCCAATGTCGCCCGTCCCAAAAGAAATCGACCATCTCAGATTGTATTTTTACCAACAGGTCTGGAGGTGGGTCTAGAACAGAAAGTTTGTGCCACAGTTGTGATGCAACCAAGTTGTTTAACACCAGTACTCTGCCTCTGTAGGACATTTTTGAGTGTATCCATTTCCATTTTTCCAATTTATTCTTGACTTTTTGCACCACATTGTCCCAGTTTTTCTGTACTGAAGTCTTATTCCCTAGATGGACACCGAGATATTCAAGGCCATCTCTCTTCCACGGGAGGTTTTGAGGCAGAACTGGGAGCCCTTCAGGCCACTCACCCACGGCGAGGGTTGTGCTCTTTCCCCAGTTTACCCTTGCAGCAGACATTGTTGAAAAACTCTCTGTGATTTCACTTAGTGTGTCGACATCTTGTTGATTTTTTACAAAGACAACAACGTCGTCAGCGTACGCGGATAAAACTATGCTACTGTTGAAACCAGGTCAAACAAAACCATGAACCCTCGAACGGATTTTCTGAAGGAGGGGTTCCGGGAGAGTGCATAGAGCATTCCCGAGAGCGCACAACCCTGCCGAACACCTCTACACACTCTGAAAGGAGCACACAGGCTACCGTTGAACTTCAGCACACCCTCAACGTTACTGTACAACACCTTGATCTTGGCTATGAAACCAGCGCTGAACCCAAACCTCTCCATGGTTTCCCAGAGGAAGCTGTGCTCAACGCGGTCAAAAGCCTTTTCTTGGTCAAGTGAGACCAACGCTGTGTTCAGACCTAATGAACTGGAGACTTCCAAAACATCTCGAATCAGGTGGATATTATCTACCATGGACCTGCTGGGGACGCAATAAGTCTGGTCTCGGTGGATGACCTGTTCCATTGCTTCTCTCATCCTGGTTGCCAGGGTCTTGGAGAGGATTTTGTAGTCGGTGCAGAGGAGAGACACGAAGAAGAAGAAGAAGATTTTGATTTTTAACAAAACTTTATTCACACAGTAAGTTAACATTACAATGTTAACATGATCACGTCAAGATTTATGTTGTTTTACAGTACTCACAGACACGTTCAAGGGTCATGTTTTTGTTGTTTTACAGTACTCACATAAGGAGGTTGTTGTATCTTAGTTCTCCTTTGTCACAAACAGTACATAAAACATTTTTAAAGCCCCACAGTTTCACAAAACTTTTCAAATCCCCAGTGTCCCTGTGGAAGTGAAACTCCAAGGCCAACCTGGCCTTGACGTTGCACTTCCACAGAGACACAGCATCGAGGTGAGGCCCATCCTGCAGTCTGTCCCTGTGAGACAAATAAATTGCCATCTTTGCCTCAGCGATTAAAAAGTTTAAAATTTGGGACTTGTCCTTAGTGGCTCTACTGTAAAATACACCATACATAAAAACAGATTGGGTAAAAACTGTGTCAAAAAAGTGAAAAATCTTCATCAAGAGGCTAAAAAAAACTGTTAATCGTGCACAATCCATAAAAACGTGAAAAACATTCTCCGACAAACTGCAAAAAGGACACTCATTTAAAACTCCGGGACTGATGACAGATAAGAATGAGTTTGTGGCAATGGCCCCATGAAGGATCCTCCATTGCAGGTCACCAGTCCGTTTTTTTATCGGAGGTTTGTAGAGTGTCCTCCACTGGGGCTTCAGCCCTCCGAACTTGTTGTCCCAGACACTGACAGCTCTGGTGTGCAGAGTCCTCTTGTTCAGCACCTTGACACAGGTCCTGTACAGGACTTTTGGACCCGATCTGCACAAGTCCACCTTTGGGCCTGTGGCACGAAGCAGGGGACCACTGCTGTCCCCGAGGTCAGGATTCAGGTGGGTGTCTGGAAACGGGTCTGTTGGATCAGGCGGGCGACCCTCCGCGGACCACAGCTGCAGGAGACGCCTCTCCCCAGCCGTCAACTTCTCCCTCAACATGTCCAAGAAGCGTCGTACCAGTCTGGCAGACCGGACCCCGAGCAACGAGGCCACCTCCTGGACGCTCGAGAAGTCTGGTCCGGCCCTCTCCACCAGACGCCTCAGTGTCACAGTCCCAGACCTGCAAAGCACCGTCGACAGCCCAGGCACGGTGCTGTCAGAGACGTCCAGTCTGGATCCACAAACTAAGGGTTCTTCTAAAAGCTAATGCAGAGAATTATTCGTTTTTGTTCTGTTGAGTTTAAACAAAGAGCATAATTTAAAAACACTCTGATAAAACTGGGGTAACCCCTTTAACTGTAAAAGGCCAATATCGGTTAGAAACAGAGCCGCATCCAGCCCCAACCCGTTCACGCGTCTCAGGATGCAGCTGGCCACGTCTCTCCACACTGTGTCAGCAAGTCCTGCCAGGTATTTCTGGAGGAACAGCATTCTAAAAGTGGCCGTCCTGCTGGCCAGGTGGACAAGGCCCTGTCCCCCCTCCTCTCTCGGTAAAAACAAGACGGACTGTGGCACCCAATGTCGACCATTCCAGAAGAACTCCACCATCTCAGACTGTAGTTCAACCAACAGGTCTGGAGGTGGGTCCAAAACGGCTGGTTTGTGCCACAGCTGTGATGCGACCAGGTTGTTCAAAACTAGCACCCTGCCTCTGTAGGACATCTGGGAGTGCAGCCATTTCCATTTTTGTAGTTTTTTCCCAACCGTATCTCTGACGTTTTCCCAGTTTTTCTTTATCACGGTCTTATCCCCTAAGTAGATACCAAGGTATTTAAAGCCGTCTCTCCCCCACAGGAGGCGTTGAGGGAGAACTGGGAGCCCTTCAGGCCACTCACCTACGGCGAGGGCTGTGCTCTTTCCCCAGTTCACCCTCGCAGCAGACAGGGCGGAGAAACTCTCGGTAACAGTTTTTAAAATGTCGACGTCTTGTTGGTTTTTTTATAAAAACAGCAACGTCGTCAGCGTAGGCGGATAAAACTACAGGTGGTCCCCGACTTACGAGCGCCCTGACCTACGAGCGTTCGACTTTACGAGATTATCATAATTAATAAAAATATGAAATTAAAAAAAAAAAAAATTTTTTTTTTTTTTTTGGGTTTAAATGTTCTTAATTTCATGTGTTGCAGCTGTGAATGTTTTAAATGGCTTTATATATACGTAAAGTATCATTATTATCATTTTTTTAAATAATTTCGTGCTTTTTTGAACACTGCCGAGACTGGAACTAATGAATGAACTGGTATTCCGGTACTGCTGAAACTGGAACTAATGAATGTAAAATGGCGGAGCCGCCATTTTACATTCATTACTTCCGGTCTCGGTCGGCAGTCGGCAGTCGGCTTTTGGAGATGTTTCTCCCATAAGAGCATGCCTCATACGGATAAATTAACTGGAAACACTCCCTGAACTCTGTGAATGTCTCAGGACTGGAGCAGCAGCGCGATCGCTTCGCCAAGCGCTCCTACAGCACCGCGCGAGACCAGCAGCTCATGGTATGAGCTAAGCTAACATGCTAAACCGGACCCCACCAGAGCTGTTGCTTCGACAGCCGGCTTTGTGCGATCAGCGGTCCCTGGAGCTCGCCTCGATGTCGGACTGGAAGCCGAAGACATCGGGGGACAACGAGCTAACTTGGAATAACAAAGCCGACAGCATTTTTGGAGATGCAGATAAACCGGACTGCCCGGAGATGTCTCAGGCATGGAGAAGCTGCGGACTGGATTAGCAACGAGCTAACATTAGCCTCGTAGCTGCACCCTCGTAGCTCTCCGACAGCCGGCTTTGTGCGATCAGAGGTTCCTGGAGCTCGCCTCGATGTCGGACTGGAAGCCGAAGACATCGGGGGACAACGAGCTAACTTGGAATAACAAAGCCGACAGCATTTTTGGAGATGCAGATAAACCGGACTGCCCGGAGCTGCGGATTCGGGGGAGCTAATGCTAACAGATGCAGCTGATGGCAGCGCAAGCAGACGGCTTTCGGTAAGTTATTAAAACTTTTTCTGTATGAAGTTAGGATACTAACAGTCCTTTCTGTCTGGACTAGACAGTTGCACTGCACTTTGACTGCACATAGAGCGCGTGGAGGGGGGGGCGAGAGACGACGTGTCTGTCGTGTGAAAACAAAAGGCAGAGAAAAGCACTGTTGTACTGTACCGAAAAAACTGTATAGGTATGTGTTTATAGATGAATGTGTGGTGTAATGTGCTAGCTAACTGCTTGTAAATAAAGTGTTGTGCATGTTTAAGGATCAGCATGTACGCTTGTTCAGTCTCATGTTGATAAACGGGTGTGCGCTGCAGCGCTAGCGTCTTTTTTCTATTTGCGAGCAAAGTTCCGGTTTTACGAGATAGCCACTGCGGGCCGTTCCGATGTACGAATTTTCAGTTTACGAGCAACTCATAAGTACGGAACTCGCTCGTAAGTCGGGGACCACCTGTACATTCTTGTTAAAACCGGGTAAAATAAAACCATGGACACTTGATCGGATCTTTCGAAGGAAGGGTTCCAGGGAGAGCGCATAGAGCATCCCCGAGAGTGCGCAACCCTGCCGAACACCTCTACACACTTTAAAAGGAGCACACAGGCTACCGTTGATCTTCAGCACACTCTCAACGCCACTGTACAGCACCTTGATCTTGGCTATAAAACTAGCGCTGAACCCAAACTCCCTCATGGTTTCCCAGAGGAAGTCGTGTTCAACGTGGTCAAAAGCCTTTTCTTGGTCAAGTGAGACCAAGGCTGTGTTCAGGCCTAATGAACTAGAGACCTCCAAAATGTCTCGGATCAGGTAGATGTTATCTACCATGGACCTGCCGGGGACGCAATAAGTCTGGTCCTGATGGATGACCTGCTCCATAGCTTCTCTCATCCTAGTAGCTAGGACCTTGGAAAGGATTTTGTAATCTGTGCAGAGCAAGGACACCGGGCGCCAGTTCTTCATCTCCTGCAGGTTCCCTTTCTTGGGCAGGAGAGTGATGACCACTCTGCGGCACGACAGTGGGAGTGAGCCAACATTCAGACTTTCAGTGAAGACACCCAGCAGATCCTCCGCCAAGATATCCCAGTAGGCTTTATAAAATTCCACTGTGAGTCCATCTATGCCAGGTGCCTTCTGGCCTTGCATGCTCTGGAGGGCTGTGTGTAGCTCATGAATCCCCAGGGGACGCTCCAGGCGGGTGTTAGTCTCCTCAGAGACCTGGGGTAGTCCACTGCAGAACTCCCCGAACAGTTCGTCTCTCTCGTACTCACTCTGGAATAACGAGTAGTAGAACTCCACAGCCCTCCTCCTGATCTGTCCTGGCTCACTCAGCTGCTGCCCGGTATCCGACAACAGAGAGTGGATCACTTTACTCTGCCCGTTTTCCCTCTCCAAGCTAAAGAAGAAGCTAGAGGGAGCATCCATCTCCGTGATGGTCTGCATCCGGGACCTGACCAGCACGCCCTGGACCTTCGCGTCCAGCAGGTTGGTTAGAACTAACCTTTTTGCTTTGAGAGCTTCAAAGTGCTCTCGGTTTCCTGTGGAGTCACTGAGTCGTTCTAGCTCCACTATATCAATCTCCAGATCCTTGATAGATCTGGTGATGTTGCGAGTGACGTTGAGAGTGTGCTGCTGACACAGCAGTTTTATTTCAACTTTAACATGGTCCCACCATTGCTGTAAACACGTAAAATCACTCTTCCTCTGTCTAAAGACCTTCATAAAATAACCCAGAATCTCCTTAAAACTACGGTCATAAGTCAAAACTGAGTTAAAATGCCAGTAGGCGCTCCTAGGTAAAATGTTTCTAATAAAAACACTACCCAAAATCAGCGAATGGTCTGTAAAAGCTACTGGTAGGATCTGACAATCCTTAAAAACATTAAAATGATGTTGAAAACAATAAAAGTGGTCGAGGCGAGCCAAAGAAATGCGATTTTCTTTAAAGCTCCACTGACATGTTCTTTTAACTTTTCAAAAAATGGCACAACATATATAAATATTAAGATAGACCTCTGACCGTTTTTGCTAAAATAATGTTAAATGAATGAAAATTTCTCTCAAAATAGTTTAAAATTAGCGCCGTTTTTTTAGACCGTAAATCCGGATCTTCCGGTCACGTGTCAGCATTCCCGTTTCTGACGTCACGTCCGATACTGAACTCTGCTCAAACGACAAAAGTATAGACGCATCCGTCGAATTTAGCCATTTAAAACTACATTATAGCGATTTGGCTTCGCTATAATGTAGTTTTAAATGGCTAAATTCGACGGATGCGTCTATATTTTTGTCGTTTGAGCAGAGTTCAGTATCGGACGTGACGTCAGAAACGGGAATGCTGACACGTGACCGGAAGATCCGGATTTACGGTCTAAACAAACGGCGCTAATTTTAAACTATTTTGAGAGAAATTTTCATTCATTTAACATTATTTTAGCAAAAACGGTCAGAGGTCTATCTTAATATTTATATATGTTGTGCCATTTTTTGAAAAGTTAAAAGAACATGTCAGTGGAGCTTTAAGGTGAGACCACGTGTACTGCCTGGAGCCTACGTGCATCCTCCTCCATACGTCCACCAGACCATGAGACGTGATCAGCTGTCTCAGGACACGCTGGGCTGCCGGATGAGGCTCTGCATGATTGCGGTCTAAAGACTCGTTTTCTGTGCAGTTGAAATCCCCTCCTATAAAAACATAATCTTCAGACCCACAATCACCCAACCTCTCCCCAATTTCTTCTAAAAAACGTTTTTTCTCTGCATTGGCATTTGGAGCATAAATATTAATAAAGACCATGTTAAAATCATTAAAAACTGCTCTGACTAAAATACACCGTCCCTGAACGACATGTTGAACTTCCAAGGAGTTTGGAGTGAAAGCCTTTGAAAAGAGGAAGCCCACTCCTGCACTCTGGGAGGTGCTGTGGCTCAAAATGGCCTCCCCTTTCCACTTCCTGTACCAGTCTCCTTCATTAGAAGGATCACTGTGGGTTTCTTGCAAATAAAACACATCGATTCTCTTCTGGTTCATTGTCTGATACACCAAAGCACGTTTTACAGCTTCTCTTGCCCCATTCAGGTTCAATGATGCTATTTTTAAAGTATCCATGATGGGTGAGAAGTTAAAAATAAAACAGCAACAAACTAAAACAAATAATGAAGTGTTATTGTGCAACATTGTAATCAGAGTTGTTTTCTAACTTTGGACATTGTTTTCTGTAATCTGTAAATTTCCTGAGAAGTAAAACCTGATACCTCCTTGTTCCTGATGTGAAATTTTGCTGAAGAAAGAAATACTTTCAAATCAAGAAAAAAACTTTCCACTTTTACGCCTTTCAGCCCTTTGGTATCTTGGAGGAACGTGATAAAAGCCTCCACTGGGTACCGGGGCTCTGTGCTGTTAGTCTGTGACTGTGAAACAGACATTTCACTGATGTCAGAGAAAACGCTGTCACAGTCACTGCTGTCCGACTCCTCCATCCTCTCTGCAGCCAACTTGCTCATCTGCCTGCTGGTCTGCACAGCATCCACTACATTTTTCCTTTTAGTTCGCCTCTTGTTGGGGGCAGAGGCCCCCTGCTCCATCGCCTCTTCGACCGCACCTGTCTCTCCCTCCACATCAGCTCCTAAAACCAACCCTGCACTGGTACTTCCTGAACCTTTATTCTCACTATCCTCCTCCACCTCAACTCCCACTCTCTGATCCTCACACATCAACTCCTCATCACCCACCTCCCTCTCCTGTTCAACCTGCTAACTAACATGAACATAAACACCCAGTGAAAAAGAGTAGAAAAGGGACAGAAAAAACGAATGAATGAACACTCTCACTTTCTGCTCCTCAGCTCTTCCACGCACGTCCTCTCTCCAGAAGAAGAAGAAGATCAGCAAGCTTAAAATAAAATAAAATATTTACATGAGGAGCTTGTTGTATTGTAGTTCTCCCTGATCAATCCCCACAGTTTTACAAAACTCTCCAAGAAGAATGATTACATTTAAGAAAATGATCAAAACTGGACTATTGCAAAAATATAAATGATATCATGTCGTGTATGTTGCTTTGTACTGTAGTTCGATAATTATGGTGAATTTTTTTGTTTGTTTGTTTTTTTGTTTTCTTAAAGATGATTGTTGTTTGATTTCATTGATTGTAAGAGGAGGCTGATAAAATTGGATTTGTCTTCTTCTTACTGCTACCCTTCATTTTATTTATGTGTTGTATAAACTTACTTTGTTATATAGTTTTGTGTTATATTTTAAAAATGAATAAATTTGAGTAAAAAAATAAAATAAAAATCAAACGTTTGGTAATAATGGTACAAAGAAAAACATTACTGAAAGGAATGCGTTATTTTATATGAGATTAAAAAAGACAGGTTATTATTCAGTTAAACTGCTTTTCTCTGATGTGGATCCCCATGTGTTTGTTTAAATCTGCCTTCCGTCCAAACCTTTGTCCACAAAGATCACAAGCAAATGCTTTCTGTCCTGTGTGAACTATCATGTGTTTGTTTAAATTTGACTTCTGTCCAAACCTTTGTCCACAAAGATCACAAACAAATGCTTTCTGTCCTGTGTGAACTATCATGTGTGTGTTTAAATGTGACTTCTGTCCAAACCTTTGTCCACAAAGATCACAAACAAATGCTTTCTGTCCTGTGTGAACTATCATGTGTGTGTTTAAAGTTGACTTCCGTCCAAACCTTTGTCCACAAAGATCACAAGCAAATGCTTTCTGTCCTGTGTGAACTATCATGTGTGTGTTTAAATTTGACTTCTGTCCAAACCTTTGTCCACAAAGATCACAAACAAATGCTTTCTGTCCTGTGTGAACTATCATGTGTGTGTTTAAATTGACTTCTGTCCAAACCTTTGTCCACAAAGATCACAAACAAATGCTTTCTGTCCTGTGTGAACTATCATGTGTGTTTAAATTGACTTCCGTCCAAACCTTTGTCCACAAAGATCACAAGCAAATGCTTTCTGTCCTGTGTGAACTATCATGTGTTTGTTTAAATTTGACTTCTGTCCAAACCTTTGTCCACAAAGATCACAAACAAATGCTTTCTGTCCTGTGTGAACTATCATGTGTGTGTTTAAAGTTGACTTATGTCCAAACCTGTGTCCACAAAGATCACAAGCAAATGCTTTCTGTCCTGTGTGAACTATCATGTGTGTGTTTAGATTACCCTTTCTGTTAAATCTTTTTCCACAGTCTTTACAACTAAATGAGCTCTGTCTTGACTGTTTTTTCTTGATTGAGCCTCCAGTTTTCTTCACTTCAACACATTCCTTGACAACCAAACAACTTGAAGACGTCACTGACTGACTCGTCTTGTGAAATTGTTTCCCATGCTCAGTGAAGCTGCAAGATTTGTTGACAGTGTTTACGCCTGACTCAGGAGCTCTGCTCTTCTTCCAGTCTTTGTCACCGTCTTCAGGTTCTGACCCAGAGTCTGATAAGTCTTTTAGCTGAGAGTCAGAGTCATTCACATCATCACCTTCATCATCCTCACTGACTTCAGTCTCTGAAGAGCTGCAATCATCTCCATAAGTATTTAGATCTGGGTTCCTGGTAGTCTCTGCTCCTCCACAGTCCTCTCCACCAGTTGATGCTTTCATCTGGTCAGCTGAACTGCTGGTTGGAAGATCTTCCTCTTTTACTTGGTGCTGATGAAGCTGTAAAAATAGATGTTTCTCTTCATCTTCCTCACTCTTCAAAGGAACAGCAGTGAATGCAAACCCGGGGTCATCAGTCTCTGTTTTCACACAAAACTGCTCTCCCTCTTGACTGGTCCACAGTTCCTCATCTTCCTCCTTTATGTTGAGGGTCTCTGGATCCTGTTGATCCACCCCAAGCATCTGTACTTCAGGAGCTTCTTTAATCAGAACCATCTGCTGAACATCTGCAGGGACCACAGAAAACGTGAACATCAGGCACAATTATAACTTTAAATTCACACATACAGCGATGCTTGAAAGTTTGTGAAGCCTTTAAAACTTTATAAATTTCTGCATAAAAATGACCTAAAACATCATCAGATTTTCACACAAGTCCTAAAAGTAGATAAAGAGAACCAAGTTAAACAAACAAGACAAAACATTATACTTGGTCATTTATCGAGGAAAATTATCCAATATTACATGATTTTTCCTGAGAATTGTCATGCTGTTTTATCAGTAATGCACAAAAATAAATTAAATATTGATGAGAGCATGTCATATTTACATGAACTAAGTTTGAATTTATATCCATCCATAGCCATTGTAAGACAAACTGCCTCAATAGACCTTTTACGACTTCCGGGCAGGTGAGCGAGAGGATG
>JBBPBX010103435.1:0-11883 GCA_038048925.1 Garcialebias charrua | reverse complement strand
TGGGTTGTGACCGAAAGAACGAGATCTCGGATACAAGCGGCTGAAATGAGTTTTCTCCGCAGGGTGTCTGGACTCTCCCTTAGAGATAGGGTGAGAAGCTCAGTCATCCGGGAGGGACTCAAGAGTATAGAGCTGCTGCTTCTCCACATCGAGAGGAGCCAGTTGAGGTGGCTCGGGCATCTGGTTAGGATGCCTCCTGGACGCCTCCCTGGGGAGGTGTTCCGGGCATGTCCCACCGGGAGGAGACTCAGAGGAAGACCCAGGACACGCTGGAGGGACTATGTTTCTCGGCTGGCCTGGGAACGCCTTGGGATTCCCCCAGAGGAGCTGCTCCAAGTGGCTGGGGAGAGGGAAGTCTGGGCCTCCCTACTTAGGCTGCTACCCCCGCGACCCGACCCCGGATAAGCGGACGAAAATGGATTGATGGATGGATGTTAGAAAAGTTACAGACTGCATTACAAAGTTACATAGTGCAGCTTTAAATGTGACAATTGACATGTAAAATAAATAAATTATATACACATACAAACACACCGCATTACCATTGTAAATTTCATTTTAAATTATTGGTACAGAATACTTATATTAGCTACTAACTTATGAAGCAAATATGGCTCACCTTATGTATCAATGATGGTTGGGTCCAGGGTCCAGGCCTGAGGGAAGAGAGGTGATGTTAACTCAATGTTCTTACAAACATTAATCACTTCACAATTATACTGTATATTTTTTTGTAAAAGGCAGCCGATGGAGTTGTTTTTTCATAAAGAGCTGAACTTTTTGACTGAAGTGTTGACGTGATTGATGTAGCCACGCTCAGTAACTAAAGCCTGCGCATAAACAACATTCAGACTAAGATCCAGATCTTTAAAAACTCAATACAGTTTATGTTATTGCTCTGGACCGATCTAAATCACCTGATGAAGTACAGTAGTTTTAATGCAGCTGTTGGTGTAGCGCAGTTTCAGTAACAGCTGCTGTTTCTTCGTTCACGTTCGGGTGACGTCGTTTCCAGCGCGTTCACGTTAGACATGTTGATGCAGATCCAGTCTTGTGAAAACACGTCCACACAGCTTTGGATGTGCGCTCGTCAAAAAAGCCATTACAGGAGACAGTACACGACATGCTAACGGCTAAATGCTGCGCGTGCTGCGCGTGCCACGCGATAATAGCTCCGTGCTGAAACGCGGCCAGGAAATTTAGTTCCGCGGTGCATATATTCTCCCGTTAATAACGTTCAATGAGTGAAAAAACAACCAAAACGGTACGCAGGTGGACCAAACCGAACGTGCTTGTTCCGAAACGGTCCGGTACACCCACTTGTTTTTTTTTTTTCCCCTCGCGACTCGCGCGCGGCGCCACTGGAGTTTCAGGCTAGGACCTAGCATTAGCCTAATAGCAACGAAGCGGAGGCATTGATTACAAAATAACCACCACCCCAGGAAAAAAACACCACCACCACCACACAAGCTGAAAATGTTATCAGACTACATGCACCGCTGATTTCCCCCCCCCCTCCAACAGAGATTTAGGCGACAGGACAAGTGTGACTAGGACCTAGCCTAGCATAGTAGCAGTAACGTAGCACTCTGCGCTCACACCGCGGGACTATTAACAATATATATAACTAGAAAACTAACTCGTGCGTTTTAAAAGATAACTGCCACTCTAAGAAGAGTATTTGGGCTGTAGTTCTCGTTGTGGATTTATTAACATTGATCTGACCTAATTCTTTTGATTTAGTCAAAACAATGTACTTTCATGGGCTCAATTAACTTAGAAGTCCTACAGATTTATCAGAAGTAAATATTTCACTGTGCGCCCAAGTGAAACAGTTAGTTTCTTGCGGCTGTGCCATCCTACGTCTTGACGTCATGACGTAAATTTTCACAGAGTCGAGCACATGCAACCGGCAGGCTGCGGCAGCCATTTTTCTCCCGCATCATCGTGAGGACAACGTTCAAATTGAAGAGTAAGTTATTTACTACACTCTAAAAAGAAAACAGTTGATCCAACTTAAATGAATCACTTCAATTGGTAACAAGTAATTCATTTAAGTTTTTCCAACTTAATTTGATCCAACTTAAATGAATCACTTCAATTGGTAACAAGTAATTCATTTAAGTTTTTCCAACTTAATTTTTTAAGTTTATTTTATTTGATAAATTAAGTCATACTAACTCAAAACAAATAGTTTCTTCTAAATTATAAATCCACATCATTCTGACTTAATTTTATGTAAAGTAAACTCAAATGTTTTAAGTCATTCCAAACCAATTGCTTCAGTTGGTAACAAGTAATTTATTTAAGTTTTTCCAACTGAATTTCTTAAGTTTATTTAAATTGATAAATTAAGTCATACTAACTCAAAACACATAGTTTCTTCTAAATTATAAATCCACGTCATTCTGACTTAATTTTATGTGAAGTAAACTCAAATGTTTTAAGTCATTCCAACCCAAACCAATCACTTCAATTGGTAACAAGTAATTCATTTAAGTTTTTCCAACTTAATTTTATAAGTTTATTTAATTTGCTCAACATTCAACATTACTTTCATTGTAATGAGAAATTAAGTTGGCTAAATAAATCTCCATTGCACAAATGAAATCTTTCAAGTTTTATTAACAAATGTCCACAATTCTTAAATCAAATCCAACAAAAGAAGCTGAATAATAAATTTGTGACCCATCACATCAAATAGGTTTATATTTCAAAGTGGTATGTGTAAATTTAGATAGTAAATGGTTAAAATGTTGGCCAACAATTCCAATTTTTTAAAATAAGATGAATGAATAACTTATCAAATGGTTTAAATTAAATATCTGAAATAAAATCTTCACACCAAATATCAAACCATTTTCATGATTAAGACAATACAATGCATTTGGCAGGATGATCTAAGTATGAAAATGTATTTCTAAAAGTCAGTAATATATATGTTTGCTTGTAGGTCATTTTGACCAAATTTGACTTTAACTCCTGTTTGATGATGTGATGGGTCACATATTCAGTATGAAGTTCTAGTAAAACTAACCCGCTTTCAAAAACAAGGAGCGAGTAATCTGGTGATCTGATATAAATACATTCAGATAATCCTCCTTTAAAACATGGAGCGAGAAATCTGGTGATCTAACAAAATACTTTCAGCTAATCCTCCTTTTAAAACATGGAGCGAGAAATCTGGTGATCCAACATGTGTTCACATATAGACAACTTCAGTGTTGTTTCAGAAACAGTTCTCAACCATCATTAGCAAAGCACATCCATCATAAACAGTTCTCAACCATCAGGAGCAATTGACATCCATCATAAACAGTTTTCAACTATCATTATCAAATCACATCATCAGGAGCAATTGACATCCATCAGAAACATGTTGCAACCATCATGTATGAAAAACCAGTGCCTTAGTGTACAGTCCAGGAACTTTAAAAAGCTAGAAGCAGCACAAAAATAATAATAATAATGTCCTTTTCTGTCATCTGTGTATGTTTCCCATACACAGACGAAATTCGTCTCTGCATTCAACCCAACCACCACCAGGTGGTGCAGTGAGCAGCCATAGAAAGCGCCCGGGGAGCTGGAGAATTAGGTGTGCACTCAAAGACAGCATAGAAAAGAAAATTCCCTTACTTTGATTGAAGTGGAGGTAGACAGGCTTATTAGGTGGTTCTCATGTTCAAACATGGATCAGATGGAACTGCTTAGCCATTGAGCAATGATTCAACCATGGATGATGGGTACATGGGAGTCCAGATGTGAGTTCAGGTCAGGTGTGTGGTCCTGATGAGAGCAGGTCTGTCCATCAGGACAGGTGTGTTTTCCTGTTTTATCAGCAGTCATTGATGTGGATACATGTCAGGGTTAGGCACAAGGTGTTGATGTACAGGTAATGAATGGAGAGGAGCAGCAGGAGGTAGTAGGATGGTGAGGAGAGAGCAGAGGACACAGGTCTGTCCATGAGGTCAGGCGCAGCAGGTGTTGTCTGTTGAAAGAAACACAAACAATTAACATGTGAAGTTAAAGCACGGTCATGACCTGCAATAAAAACATAAAACACACAACAGAAAACAAGTTCAACTCACTGTTAGGCACAAGGTGTTGGCGCACAGGTGATGGAAGGAGAGGAGCTGCAAGAGGCAGGAGGAGAGGACACAGGTCTGTCCATAAAGTCAGGTGCAGCAGGTGTAGTCTGTTGAAAGAGACACAAACATGAACATGTGAAGTTAAAGCAGGGTCATGACCTGCAATAAAAACATAAAACACAGACAGAAAACAAGTTCAACTCACTGTTAGGCACAAGGTGTTGACGCACAGGTGATGGAAGGAGAGGAGCTGCAGGAGGATGGTGAGGAGAGAGAGCAGAGGACACAGGTCTGTCCATGAGGTCAGGTGTAGCAGGTGTTGTCTGTTGAAAGAAACACAAACAATTAACATGTGAAGTTAAAGCACGGTCATGACCTGCAATAAAAACATAAAACACAGACAGAAAACAAGTTCAACTCACTGTTAGGCACAAGGTGTTGACGCACAGGTGATGGAAGGAAAGGAGCTGCAGGAGGCAGGAGGAGAGGACACAGGTCTGTCCATGAGGTCAGGCGCAACAGGTGTTGTCTGTTGAAAGAAACACAAACAATTAACATGTGAAGTTAAAGCACGGTCATGACCTGCAATAAAAACAAAACACAGACAGAAAACAAGTTCAACTCACCGTTAGGCACAAGGTGTTGACGCACAGATGATGGAAGGAGAGGAGCTGCAGGAGGCAGGAGGAGAGGACACAGGTCTGTCCATGAGGTCAGGCGCAACAGGTGTTGTCTGTTGAAAGAAACACAAACAATTAACATGTGAAGTTAAAGCACGGTCATGACCTGCAATAAAAACATAAAACACAGACAGAAAACAAGTTCAACTCACTGTTACGCATAAGGTGTTGACGCACAGGTGATGGAAGGAGAGGAGCTGCAGGAGGAAGGAGGAGAGGACACAGGTCTGTCCATGAGGTCAGGTGTAGTAGGTGTTGTCTGTTGAAAGAGACACAAACAATTAACATGTGAAGTTAAAGGTTCACTATGTAATTTCTGCAGGACGCTGGGACTTAGAAATATTTTCATCAGGTAAAAGCATTCTGCTCCCTCCCCCTCAGAGCCATATATGACTCTGAGGAGGAGCCACAGTCCGTTCTCTGTTGAACTTGAGTTCTGCAGCTCCGCCCCCTGCTGTGTGTCCGCTCGGAGCACTTCAATATTCTGTGATTATATGTTAATAAAACGTTTTAAAAATATAATAAAACCATGGAGCACTTGTCCAACAACACAAAAACCAGCAGAAATCAGCAGAGCTTCACTAGCCACTTTGGACATGAATTAATTCGCTCGTGAGTCGTGACAAATCAATTTCCTCATTCCTGTGAGTGAAGGATGAAGCGATCACTTGACTTTTGGCAAAAAAACAAAATAAAAGTCCAGCTCTGGGATGAAGAAGGGATATTTAATACATTTGTGTCACATACAAATCAGTCCTGCATCGCTTTGCAATCCTTTGAATGAGAATGTGCGCGGCGCTGAGGCTGGGACAGGCGGGGGCGTGGGTTGGGGCGTGACAAACAACTCTGTTTTTATTGGCTGGTCATTG
Source organism: Garcialebias charrua (assembly GCA_038048925.1). Lineage (NCBI taxonomy): Eukaryota > Metazoa > Chordata > Actinopteri > Cyprinodontiformes > Rivulidae > Garcialebias > Garcialebias charrua. The sequence continues at coordinate 6,246 of JBBPBX010103435.1, read as the reverse complement.
TCCGGGTCACTCTGTGTTTTTAGTGTTTTTATAAATGCTGATAGAGAAGCAAGGGGACTATAGTTTTTTTCAGAGATTACTTTGTCTAACATCAGTCTGTCAGTAGATAGTGACAGAGTGAAGAAATATGTTAAAAATATATTGTTTGAAAAGTTAGACTACATTACAAAGTTACATAGTGCAGCTTTAAAGGGACTGTGTTACATGTTCATGAATCTGAATCCATCCTATAAAAAGGAGTATGAAAAAGCCTTCAGGTTGGAAGAGGATAAATTTAAAATACCAAGGTGGTGTAAGGAAAAGTCCAAGTTGGTGTGGCAACGTGAGGAGAGGCCCAAGGTGGTGTGAAGAGAGACCTGCAGTGGCGTAGCTGGAGGCCAGAGGTGGCATGAGGAGAGACGTATGGTGGCGTGAGGAAAGGTCTGAGGTGCTGTGAGGAGAGACTTGTAGCGGAGTGAAGGGAGGCCTGAGGTGGTGTAAGGAGAAGCCAAAGGTGGTGAAGAGAGGCCCAAAGTGGTGTGAGTAGAGGCAAACAGAGTTGCTGCAGATGTCGAGGCCCAAGTTGAAGTAACCACGCCAAATGAGATAAGTGAGACCAGTGACGGGACCTGCCAGCTTGGACGATGTTAAGCCGGGATTGTGCGAGTCATGCCGAGCAGGCTTGGGAAGGGAGGGTACTGTAGCAATGAAAAACATGGAGATGAAAAAATCTCTGAACTTCATGTCTTCTGAACTAACTAGGTTTGCTTCTCAGCAGGAACGATTGATTGAAAATACATGAAATGACAAAAGAAATACAGGTAGTCCCCGACTTACGAGCGAGTTCCGTTCCTGCGAGGTGCTCGTAACACGAAAATTCGTAAGTTGGAACACGAAGCACGTGTTCTCGTAAGTCCGGATTTTCGCTCGTAAGTTGGAACATTTATGCTAGCGCTACTACGAACACTCATTTTTCATCAAAAACATTCATATTAGTTCATAAACATGGTCGGAAACGTGTTTCCAAACGGTTAGCTAACACACTTTCATCTAAAAACACAAAAAAGTGCTGTATTTTTTACAAATTTACTTCTCTTTCGCCAGCTCGTAAGTCCGGGCGCTTGTAGGTCAGAGCGCTCGTAAGTCGGGGACTACCTGTAGTTGAATCGAAGCAAAGAGTTGATCATTTGAAACAATATGAAAGAAGATATGATTTAGTTATAACTGGACCAAAAACAAAGCAGAGATCATATGGATGGGTTGCTTCAGGTGCGAAGACAAGAGGACAGTCCACAAGAGGAACTGACAACACAAGCCCTATGCAATATTGAAGAGGTTAGACTCATTGCTTTGTAATATTTAGCTTCAAACATTATTTTTACCACATCTGTTTCATTATGGATTTAATATCTTAGTGAACCTTAAGTTAACCCTAGTCACGCCATCTCTGAGGGAGAGCCCATCAACCCTTTGGACACTGTTCTATGTGACCAAATGTTCTGCATGTTTTAGTTGTATCCTTGTTTAAAACAATGAAATTACCTACCGTAAAAACCAGTGTATAATACGCTGTATTTTTGCTCATTTGAATGTCACCAAAGAGTATTATTTATGGATTTTTTCCCCATATTTTTAGACCCATTTTTCGCTCTGATTCTTCGTTTTTCATTTTTGGCAAAAATGGTGCAGTACCAGTTTCGGCCGCTATACGGGCGCTGTAGGCAGCAGCCAGCAGAGGACTCATGCCTCATCCTCACCAAACGCATCAAAATGCTCCCAATGCTCTGTGTTTGCTGCTTGTCAACAGATGTCTGTCCCCACTGAACATGTCTGCAGAAGCGCAGTGGGAGGAGCGTGTGGCTCCCTTCCCGGTCAGATCCGTGTTGTTTTTATGTACACTGGGCAGATAAAATCAGCTTCACGTAACACTTGAGTGGGTTTTCTACGAGCCAAACTGCAACTCCAAAAGTCTTTGTTGAGATTAAAACGTTTTTTTTTTATGTTTGGGGTGATGTACGCTCGAGTGGACAGTGCAAATTTAAAAATGCCAGGTTTTCCTACCGGAGGCTGGTTTCGTCCACAGAAAGTCCCGTCGTCGTTGTGTCATCACAATAGCAGTCTCTCCCGAGTGGTTGCTGCGACGCTACGAGCAGCAGAAGCAAGAATATTCTGGCTTCCTGCTGCTCGGCTGCCGGGTGCTGCTACGCTGCTTGAAATGCTGAAGACGCGCCGCGTCACGCCCCGCTGCTCCAAGATGCGCAGCCACATAGACTTTCAATGTAAAGTGTCTGCTTCGGCTCCGCGAAAAGCGTTTGGTGAGGATTCAGCATCAGAGAGTGAAGAGGAAGAGGGCCACTTCCAGACGTTTCTAGCTCATGTGTCCGAAAACAGCCTCCTCTGGTCGGACTGACTCTGTCGCTGCCCGCCCCTTGCTCTGGGTGTACCGGTAGCTGCATTTAGCTTAGCTGTGAGGTTCGTTGTTTTTGTTTGCAAGATACCACTCATAAACCACACCGCGGATTTTTAAATCCAGCTGATTTCAGGAGCCCGTCTGCTATAGTCAGGTAAGAAATATATTTTTTAAGCGTTTATTTAGCTAAATTTAAAGAAACAAAGCGTCCGGTCCGAGCCGCCTGCCTAAAATTAGGCGAAGTTTTTTTTAAAAATCCAGCTGATTTGAACATTTCGTTAAGTTCAGGAGCACGTCTGCTATAAAGTCAGCTAAGAAATATATTTTTCTCGCAAAGAAATAATTGTTTTTACCTTGTTTCCTTGTAGGGGTGAACGATTAATCGCATTTGCGATTATCTCGCGATATGTTAAAACGCGATTCTCTAATCGCACGGGCTGCGATTTGACTGGTCACGTGACTTGGTAGTGAACCGCTCTGGCCGCGCGCAGCTCTGAATGGAGCAAGGAGGAGACTGCGCTCCAACACTGTTGCTTCAGGCTCGACAGAAGTCATAAAAGTTATAAATTCAGGTAAGTTAGCTTGTGTAAACGTGAATCTGATGTAGAGCTCAGTGTAGATCCTGTTGAGGATTCTACTTCCTGTTTCATCACTTCCTTCAGTCACACGTTCACATCTCCTCCTCAGACTGATCTGATGTTCCTCTAAGACCTCCTGCAGACCAACATCTGGTGAAAAATGTGACACAGAGCAGATGTGAATGCTGCAGCAGAAACTCCAACGTTCTGATTGGTGCTTCAATCTGAAGGATCTTTCTAATCATCTTAGATCTTCATTCTGTCCCACACAACAATGTGTCTGTATGAAGACAACAGGTGGACACAAATGTCTTACCTTGGACACAGCTGCTCTGACTGGCTGTCTGCAGTCCACTTCTGGGTCTTTGTCCACACTGGGGACAGGAGGAGGGTCCTGATGAAGCAGACTGGTCCCAGTATGAGGTGATGCAGCGTCTGCAGAACCAGTGTCCACAGCTGGTAGAGACTGGATCCTTCAGGACGTCCTGACACAAAGAACAGCAGGACAGCTGCTCCTCCTCACAAACACCACTCCTCTTCCTCCCTCTGTGAAGACATTTACTGATGAAGAAGTGGAACAACAGGAAGTGTTGATCAGATCAGTTCTAACATCTCTGGCTGCTGCTTCACTCTGACTCCAGGATGAGGAGAAAACTGTTGTTCAGATCCATCCACTAGAACCTCCTGAACCATCAGAGACAGGAACCAGAACCTCACTGACTTTCAGGCTGTGCTCTGAATTATTGCTGCAGGTTCATCTGGACAGAGAATGGATGATAAGGAAACCTGGTGGTGGAATAGTGAAGTGCAGGATGCCATTCAAAGAAAGAGATTAGCCAAGAAGAAATATGACAGTGAGAGGACTGAAGAAAGGGGACAGGAATATAAGGAGATGGGACGTAGAGCAAAGAGGGAAGTAGCTAAGGCAAAGCAGAGGGCGTACAATGAGTTGTATGGGAGACTGGACACTAAAGAGGGCGAGAAGGACTTGTACCGATTGGCAAGACAGAGGGATCAGGCTGGAAAGGATGTGCAACAGGTTAGGCTTATTAAAGATGGGAATGGGAATGTTCTAACAAGTGAGGAGAGTGTGATGGGAAGATGGAAGGATTACTTTGAGGAGCTAATGAATGAAGAGAATGAAAGAGAAAGAAGAGTGGAGGTCATAGAAACTGTGGACCAGGAAGTGGGAAAGATTAGTGAGGGTGAAGTCCGGAAAGCTCTGAAAAGAATGAAGAAGGGGAAGGCAGTAGGACCTGATGACATACCAGTGGAGGTTTGGAAATGTCTTGGAGAGATGGCAGTGAGGTTTTTGACTCAAATATTTAATGGAATATTTGAGGGTGAGAAAATGCCTGAAGAATGGAGAAGAAGTGTGCTGGTTCCCATTTTTAAGAACAAGGGTGATGTACAGAGTTGTAGCAACTACAGGGGAATTAAGTTGATGAGCCACACAATGAAGATCTGGGAGAGAGTTGTGGAAGGAAGGCTTAGACAAGAGGTGACTATCTGTGAGCAGCAGTATGGTTTCATGCCAAGAAAGAGCACCACAGATGCCATCTTTGCTTTGAGGATGTTGATAGAGAAGTACAGAGAGGGTCAGAAAGAACTCCATTGTGTGTTTGTGGATTTAGAAAAAGCATATGACAGGGTGCCAAGAGAGGAGGTGTGGTATTGCATGAGGAAATCTGGAGTGGCAGAAAAGTATGTTAGACTGGTACAGGACATGTATGAAGACAGCAGGACAGTGGTGAGATGTGCTGTAGGAGTGACAGATAGCTTCAAGGTGGAGGTGGGATTGCATCAAGGATCGGCTCTGAGCCCCTTCTTGTTTGCTCTGGTGATGGACCGACTAACAGATGAGGTCAGGCAGGAATCCCCATGGACTATGATGTTTGCAGATGACATTGTGATATGTGGTGAGAACAGGGAACAGGTGGAAGAGAACTTGGAGAGGTGGAGGTATTCACTTGAAAGAAGAGGAATGAAAGTCAGCCGTAGTAAGACAGAGTACATGTGTGTGAATGAGAGGGAGGCCAGTGGAACAGTGAGGCTACAAGGAGCAGAGGTCACAAAGGTGCAGGACTTCAAGTACTTGGGGTCCACTGTCCAGGAAAATGGGGAATGTGGTAAAGAGGTGAAAAAGAGAGTCCAGGCAGGATGGAGTGGATGGAGAAAAGTTTCAGGAGTGATTTGTGACAAAAAGGTGTCAGCAAAGGTCAAAGGAAAAGTTTACAAGACAGTGGTGAGACCAGCTATGTTGTATGGTCTGGAGACAGTGTCATTGACAAAAAGACAGGAGAAAGAACTGGAAGTAGCAGAAATGAAGATGCTGAGGTTCTCCTTAGGAGTGACAAGGATGGATAAGATCAGTGACCGCCGGGTCTGTTTTGACGGTGCCCGGTTAGCAGCTAGCTCAGCAAGCTAACGTTCTGCGTGAAAAAGCGCATTAATTATCTGATAAAAAAAAACAGTTGTGTCGTTAGTGATATGAATTAATACAGAACCAGTAAAAATAATCACATTTTAAATCGCAATCGCAATTTATAGAAAAATAATCGCAATTAATAATAATAATAATAATGTGTTTGTCTGTCATCTGCGTATGTTCCCCATACACGGACGAAATTCGTCTCTGCATTTAACCCAACCACCCCAGGTGGTGCAGTGAGCAGCCAGAGGGCGCTCGGGGAGCTGGAGAATTAGGTGTGCACTCATAGACACCCCAAGATGTGTAGTGGCCGGGACGCGAACCCGCGTCCTTCGGGTCCCAAGTCAAACGCCCTAACCACTACACCATCTTAGATTATTTTCCAAAATCGTTCAGCCCTATTTCCTTGTGAAGTTCTTTGTACTCGCTCGCTTCTGTCGCCGCCATCTTAATCAGGGCAAATGAGGCGCTGACGCGTCGCGTGGCGATGACGCGTATTAAACACTGAAGCATATTATGTACAATTTTTTCTTGTTTATGGTTAATAATTGGACAAAGCGTATTAAACACCGGTGCGTATTTTACAACGGCGAATACGGTACTCAGATTAGAATGTCATCAAGTTTAGACTTCAGATGGTTTCTTGTATAATGAGCATCAAAAATCAGTAATTATTTGCGCAAAAAATCTGTATTAATCACACGTGGGTAGGGTGGAGGTGCAAGCGGACCGCAGCTTTACCGGGGGGGGGTAAGGGGGGAGACGCTCTTTTAAAGACGTGTTTGTTTGACTTTTTTTTTTCTAAAATCACAGACTTCTCTGAGTCAGCTTCAGGTGCTTGTAGTTAA
>JBBPBX010103433.1:0-11883 GCA_038048925.1 Garcialebias charrua | reverse complement strand
ACTACAGAAGCTGTTTCTAGTTTAATGATTTTGAATTTTTTTCATCCCACTCTTGCTGCTTTTGACGTAACAGTTTCTTTTTCTGCTCAACTAGACTGGAGTTTGCTTTATTTGTGCAAGAGGAGGAAAGATGTCCGTCTTCTCCACAATTAAAACAGTACCAGGGCTTGGGCTTGGTTTTCAACTGAGGTGAAGAAGAGTAGGATTTGTTCTGTCTTGATAGGGACTTGAATTCAGCTGGACTTTTCCTGGACAGAAGTTGAGACATTTGCTGCTGTAATTTCTGGAGTTGTTTTTTCATTTCTTTCAGCTCTTCATTGGATGTAGAAAGCCCACAAGGACAGGCACTTTGGGACTGGACGTGAACTTTCTGTTTTGATGCTCCAATGTGCTTTTTCATCAGTGATTCTTTAGCATGTTGTCGGTCTTCTTCTGTCCTCAGTAGCAACAACAACTCAGAAAAGGATGGTGGGTTATCCTTCTTTTGTTCCAGCTGCAACTTGGTTATGACAGTGTTGTCCCAACAACCACGACAAAACTGGTTCAGCAGATGTTTATTTATGTCAGCAGGTGAGATCCCTCCTTGCTTCACAACAGTATTAAGAGTGAGCAGAAGTCTTTGAAGGTAAGTTGACGGTCTTTCTCCTGGATTTTGCAGAATGTTTAAGTATTGCGCATACAATTCTTCACCATCCTGCACTGTTCCAAAGGCAGAATCCAATATATTTAGCAAAACTGTTGGTGTTGTGTTGGGGCCCAAACCTTTAACCAAGTCAGCTGCAGGGGATGACAGGCTCTCTGTGATTCGTCTGGTGACGTGCAGTGCTGAAAGGCTGGGGTCAGCAAGCAGAGATTCAATCTGGGAACGCCAAGACTCAAAATCAGCTTCATTGCTTGGCTTAGGAAGCCTTCCTGAAAAAGTACGTAGACGAAGTGGGGTTGGACCAGTCAAATCAGTATTTCGGACCACATGCTCAACAACAACCCGTTGTATTTGAGGTGGATTGAGGTCATTGATGGACAGTGGCAGCCTTGGAGCGGGTCCAGTTGGCCTGCGACGGGGTCGTACTCCTTGGTCCTCTTTTGCCTTTTCTCCATCCTCCTCCTCGCCGTCTTCATAGTCGTCATCATCATTATCATTATCACCAAAGTGCTCATCTGCTCCTGCTACATGCAAATGTTGGCCTATCTGGCTCATTACTGTCTTCAGGACATCTTCAAAACGATGGCCACTTTGATCAGCTATTTTCTTAAGTTCAGCTATGTAGTTGGGCTGAGGGCTGCTGCTACTGCTGTCCGCTGTGGCTGCGTACTCGAGTGCCAAGGCAGTAACACGGAACACACGGTCAGTGTTAATTTTAGAGGAATAAGTGTAAGGTAGAAGCGGTTGTAACGCAGAAAAAGCAGTTACATCCGCAAACTCAACAATCAGGTTTTTAAAAAAGCTGCTTGAGGAATCAGTTATATACAAAGTACGATTAATTTCACCATAGCTACCCAAGCAATCAAGTATTTCTCCATCAGTCTCGGTTCTAGTAGCACCTGTAATCATCACTGACTGTGATATATTTATACCAGATTTAACAACACAATCCATCTTTACTTATTTTTACTTCCCCAAGACTGAATTAAATGTTCAAAAGTGTAAATAAGTAACCAAAAAAAAATATTCACACCCACAGGCTCCTGGCTAGCTCGCCACGTGTAACGCTTATTAAGGCTAGGCGCCTGACCACGGCCAGATATATTAATAGGCAGTCAGATAAGGTTCAGCTGAGGAGCCTGTTGTGTGAATAAAAACACCATCAGACAGAAAGTAAGTTTAAGATTTTGTATTGCATATGCTTAGAAATGGAATTTATAAAAATAATAGTTGTAATGATAATTTTCTTTCAGTATAACCAAAATAGACAAAATACACATAACAAAACAGACAATGATTTCAACCAAGAGACAAAATACATACAACAAAACAGACCCTGATTACCGTACACCCAAGAGTTCTTTTTTTTTCTCCTATTTTAAATCAGTCCTTGATTCCAGATGAAGGAATTAATTGCTTGATTAATGGTCCATCAATCAATATCCAGTTTACAGTTCATGATCCAGGGTAAATGTGTCCAGGAAAAACAATAATTTGGTGCAATTAAGTCCTACCGCACAGCTGCGGGATCCTGTAGCTCGCCATCCTGGGTAGGAACAGGGGGTGGAAAAAAAACCTGACCGTCGAGTGGTTGATACAAAACACTTAATAAATTCCTCCGGTCGTGTTAATTGGCTTGATACAGCGTGTTTCTCCCATGGATTATGAAGACGCCGAGCTCAAGCAGCCAGCCACAGCGTCAGCAGCACAACTATGACGGAACACCCGAGCTCACCTCTGACCCGGAATTTAAAGCGTGCCGTCAATTTGTCCCTTTCAAAATAAAATGCAGGTTAATTATTTTGTGCAGGTTACAGATACACACTGAAACCTTTTTGTCCACAACTAGATACACACACTAATATTACTGTATGAGGATGAACTCCAGTTGCACTGCCTATGTCATATTCAGGGGACGGAGAGCAGGCAGGGGGAGGGGGGTCAAAAACACCAGATGAGAATTTTTTCACTTTGCAAAGTCTAAATTTGAGTTAGGATGACATTTTTGACTTGTGAAAATTTCTCAACAAGCTTATTTTATGCTTTTCATTAGACTACTATTAGCTTAAAAACACTTTTCATTTCTCCTTTAAAACATGATGTCAGCGCAGCTTTAAAGCAATATTTAACCTGCAGCCCTCGGAGAACCTGTTTTTTTTTTTTGTTTTTTTTTCTTTAAGAGCAGGCTCAAGACCCATCTTTTTAACAGCATTTCCTGAACTGGTTCATCTCTGTTCAATCTACAGTATACATTTTCCATACGATTTATTTATTTTGTGTGTGTCGTTTGCTTTAATTTTGTGAGTTTATTGTTTTATAATTCTGTACAGCACTTTGAGCTGCTTTTAGTATAAAGGGTGCTTTATAAATAAGATTGATTGATTGAGTAACCAATGAATTAAAAGGAGTTACCAGATTGTAACTTTTCACCACTAACTTTATTAACAAAGGCAGATCATAGTAAAAAATAAATATCGGTGACATTTACTGTAAATTGTTAAATACTATGACTGAGCAATAATTACAAATAATTTATTTTGTTAACACTAGTTTAAGTATGAAAGGCAGTCATAGGCTAAATAAATACAGTAATGTAGTAATGTGAGAAACAGCAATCTTTTCTGTGGTACAGGTAAGCTGAAGTAGCACAGATTACAGCTAGCTGCTGCAGCTACTAGGGACATTACATGTATATTATTGTAATCACTGCCAGTCACCAGAACTGTTATTAACATGAAGATTTGGACGTCCTTCACAAATCTGTTACTGGTTATAGCATCCATCCATGGATTTTAAGCTGTGAAGCTCCTCGATTTAGGCACTCCTCGTAGTCGTTAAATAAGTAACGATATCAGAGTAACTTCTTGGTGACAACTTGTCCGCTTTGTCTGACATGATTTATTTCTCCAACCCATAGGGGCCAACTCCGACCACTGCTATTTTTTGCAGATATCTAGCTCTTGCGCCTTGGTCAAGTGTGGTGTATAGATGCTTTTCACTGACGTCATATCCGGTGTTTTTTTTTTTCGGTCGTCGCCATCTTGTAGGACTAGCATTTAGCATTTAGCTACGAGCGAGTATGGACGAACAACTACGACCACGTAAAAAAACATCGAAAAAGCCGCCAACCGACGCAAACGGACATTACCGGGACACGGAGCGGTACAGGACACACTGGATGCGAAAGCAAGACAAAGGTATCTGGATAAAATTGGCTGTATTGAGGGCAAAGACCCTTATGAGCTGCCGAAGTCTGTCTGGACCGAGTGTCACTACAACTGTCAAACCAGTGTCACTACAACAGATTAAAACCAGTTTCACTACAACAGATTAAAACCAGTGTCACTAAAACTGTCCAGATTTATACCAGTGTCACTAAAACTGTCCAGATTTAAACCAGTGTCACTAAAACTGTCCAGATTTAAACCAGTTTCACTACAACAGATTAAAACCAGTTCCAGATTAAAACCAGTGTCACTAAAACTGTCCAGATTAAAACCAGTGTCACTAAAACTGTCCAGATTTAAACCAGTGTCACTAAAACTGTCCAGATTTAAACCAGTGTCACTAAAACTGTCCAGATTTAAACCAGTGTCACTAAAACTGTCCAGATTTAAACCAGTGTCACTAAAACTGTCCAGATTTAAACCAGTGTCACTAAAACTGTCCAGATTTAAACCAGTGTCACTACAACATATTAAAACCAGTGTCACTAAAACTGTCCTGATTAAAACCAGTTTCTACCTGGCCTTGGATTAGAAACACCCCCCTAAAAAAAGGTTACAAAGTAACGAACCCAAACAAAAACAAGTTACAAACAAACCCACACCTGACAAAAAATTATCAAACCCACAACTATAGCGGGGAAATCTATGGCATACATGTTGCTTTTTACATGAAAGCCATCACCGCCTGATGAGACAATTTTGTGTAAATTGTCCCAGCCTGTGGACTGGACCCAGGATCCCATCCTGTGGATCCAGGATCCCATCCTGTGGACTGGACCCAGGATCCCATCCTTCGGACCCAGGATCTCATCCTGTGAACCCAGGATCTTGTTACACCTGTTATGTGATCTGATCTGTGGCGTGATGAAGGAGCAGCAGAAAAACAAACTAATAAAAACGAGTGCAGCCTTGAAGGCGTTCCTCGATGTCTGGTCGTGTTCTGGTCCTTAAATGTTTGGGACTTTTACAATGTAAAACACATTTCTAAACACAAGTCTGCAGATTTGTTGTTATTTTTGTCAAAGTTATTTGCCCATTACTTAATGAAATAATATAACCGTATGAAATTATAGTAAGCTTACAAAGTCAAGGTTATCGCTACTAATTTCAAAACACTATCAAATGCTGACAGGTAAATTTAATTTTTGTGATAGTAAGATGACACAAGAAAAACCCAAATTAACCATCTGGAGTCAACTTCTAACTACAATAATTATATGCTGCAGACCGACTTCAGGTCTGGTACAGATCAATGTGTCTTCTAAAATAAGTCTTTTCCAGGTGTATGTCTATGGTTTATAAAAATCATGTTTTATTTAAGTCCATCAGTTTCACAGTTCATGTACATTGTTCCCAGTTTCTTATCAACATCATACGACACAGTTCAGCTGCACAGTGCTGATAATTACTTACGGTAATACATACTTTAAAGAGTAACATTTTTACATCACCAAAACAAGACTTCTTGTCAAGTCTCATCAGGGTCAAAATCAGTTTTTGGAATTTTGTTATCTTGCACTTTACTGTTTCTAGAATGAATGGTTCCACTAAAGTGAAGACTGACATGAGTGTTACAAAACTAGGGAGTCCTGTGTAATATTTAACCTTCTCTATGTTATGTTTATAGGACTGTGGTGTAATTGTTGCAGCAGCTAAAGAGTCTTCCAAGTTTTTAATTCTGGTCAACATTTGCTGAAACTCTACTCTCTTCTGGTTTCCTAGTTGCAGTTCTGAACTGGCACCATCACCACTGGTTTCCTCATCAGCAACTCCATCCTGTGGTGGTGTCTGGTGAAGCTGTGGAGGTGGTGTGGGAATTGGAGTCTGTTCCAGTAACGCCGCTGCGATGGCTTCACACTGCTTCTTCTTCTGTCGCCTGCCCTGTGCATGAGCATACTGTGAACAGATGAACATAATCAGAGTTGTTGAAGGAGGAGAAAAAAACAAATAAAATCTCAAATTTGATGAAATTACTTTCAGTCAATGTACAACACACACCTCGTAAAGAAAAAATGAAGCACAACTAAAAAACTGTAATATAACTTTGATATGTGATCAACTGCTTTTGCACTTTAAAACTTCTACTTCATAAAACATTGTGTGTGAATGTGTGTCTTATTAAATGATGCAAGAAATTTGTAAAGCGTCTTTGAGGGCCTCAAAAAGAAAGACTAATGCAATATTATTTCTATTATTATTATTATTATTATTATTATCATAAACAAAAATAACAGGCTTGTATGAGATATGGACGTATGGTTAAATCGCATTAGGTGAGCACAGACTTTTTGTGCTTTTTCTATGTAACAAGAAGTACTTGTTAATAAACCATAACTTCACTTTAATTTCAAATGAAACACTGTTAACAGTATCTTTAACTTAACCACAGAGGGTCATAATTATACAAAATATGACTTGGCTTGTTATACAAGACAACATCATATAGCCACCTGTTTGATGCATTTTCTCTGGCTGAATGTGCAGACATGTCATAACCCAGGTTGAGAGAAGGAGCCCAGTCAGGATTTGTCTGGTCAAAAAGGGCAGCAGGTTTACCTGGAAAATACAGAAAAAAGAAAAAGTCACAACCTGCCCTGACTTTCTGTTGTGCATAATCTGACAGTCTACATGCACATTTACATGGGTTGATTACTCAACGTTCTGCTAACTTTGACTGTTCATTTACATTTTACCATTTCTCTGTGTTTTTAACAACACTCACCATTTTTGAAGTGCTCTGAACATACTCTTGAATATTTGGATGGGCTGAAATCCCTGCGATTGATTCTCGCCAGCCACAAGTCACGTCACTTTGCTGATAGTTCTTCCGTAGCTTCTCCTTGGTGTTTTAAGACCTTCGGAATTTAAAAAAAAGGCCCGCTTCACATCACCGCAACCAGCACGGTTGTTGCAGCGAACGACGACGCAACCTTGGACCATGATTGCTACAAAATTACTAGTAATCCAACAACAAAGAAACGAACCAGCGCGTCTACACACACTGAACACTCGGCTAGTTCCGCCAACAAAATGGCGATTCGGTCACGTGATCTACAGGTCGCTACGTCATGTGAAAAGCGGCAACGGGGCATTTATGTGTTGTGTTCCAGGCTGTAGAAGAAGAATAAACACGTTGTTGGACCTGAGCTCCGTGGTCTCAGCCTTATAATATAAGCTGCTTGACTATAACCCACAGCTATACCAGATTAACAGAAAGCATAAAGCTACAACATGGTGTCAGAAGTTTGGCTGCCGAGTCAGTGAACAGAAACGACGGTGCAAGTGAGCTATAAAAAGATTAGCGCCAAAGCTAACATAGCATTAGCATGGAGCAGTTCAAGCCACCGTCGCCGCTCATACTCACCGGCAATTTGTCTGAGGCATGGCGCAGATGGGAACAGCGATTTCATCTCTACATGACAGCTACAGGTGCGTCCGAGAAAGATGAAGAGGTTAAAATAGCCATTCTTCTTCACACTATCGGCGAGGAGGCATTAGAAGTGTACAACACGCTCACCATTACACCAGCCGGAGACGCACTCACAGTAGATGAGGTCCTAAAAGCATTCAAAATCTACTGTAGCCCGCAGAAGAATGTTGTTTTTGAACGCCATCAGTTTTGGTCACATCCGATGTCTACAGGAATAACAGTGGACAAGTATGTCACAGAACTGCGTCAAAAAAGCAAAGACTGTGAGTTTGGCCAAATTGTGGATGATATGATTAGAGATAAGCTGGTGTTCAGCATAAATGACATTCATCTGAAGGAGAGATTACTGCGTGACAAAGAGCTCACTCTGAATAAGGCCATTGAAATTTGCAGGTCTGTAGAAGTGGCTAAAACACAAATCCAAGCCATGCACTCACCTCCTATAGTCCAGGAAGCAACAGTAGATGCATTAAAGAAAACATCTGGACACATAAAATGGGGACGAAGCAAAAATAAAACCAGTAACAAGCAAGCAGTTTGTACAAAATGTGGAAGCAAACATGAGCCTAGACCCCAGCCAGCATGCACAGGTGGGCCCCATATGGTATACATATGTGCAAAAAACATGGGCCCCAAAAGGTTTTGTCCACGGTTTCCATGGTGGCCCCACATGGGTTGGCCCAGATAGATTTTAATGGGCCCTGACTGGGTTTTCAGTGGGACCCATATGTTTAACTTAAATGAGACCCATGTAAAACCCATGTGTGTACCTTGAAGAATATCTACCTGGGACTAAACTGGGTCCCAACTGGGCTAAAAATATGGGTAATAAGTGGGTTTGTCCACGGTTTCCATGGTGGCCCCACATGGGTTGGCCCAGATAGATTTTAATGGGCCCTGACTGGGCTTTCAGTGGGACCCAGATGTTTAACTTAAATGAGACCCATGTAAAACCCATGTGTGTGCCTTGAAGAATATCTACCTGAGACTAAACTGGGTCCCAACTGGGCTAAAAATATGGGTTATAAGTGGGTTTGTCCACAGTTTCCATGGTGGCCCCACGTGGGTTTGCCCGGATAGACTATAATGGGCACTGTCTGGGCTTTCAGTGGTTCCCAGATGGTTAATTTACATGAGGCTCATTACAGACCCATGTGTGTTCTTACCAGCATAATTTATGTGTCGGATTTTCCGATCCAACCTGCCGAGAGCACGTATATTGCACCATACTCTGTGACTTCTGTCTTAACATTGTGTGAGTTACACTCAAAGAACACTCTGAGCCTCACAACAGATAATACCCAATCTTTAACAAGAGGCAGTTCTATAACACAGATGTCCTTCTGACTCATGGTGCAGCCCGGAACACTAAAATACTGCTAAACATTATGGGAAATCAACATAGTCCACTCCCCGTTTTTGATTGTGGCACTATGAGTTGTAATTCTTGTTGGCTTTGATCAACGGATACAGATTTAAACTATAATTGAACACTAATATACCGCTAAGCATGATGGGAAATCAACACGGTTCACTTCCTGTTTTTTAGTTTAGCTTTTGATTGTGGCACTATGAGTTGTAATTCTTGTTGGTTTTGATCAACAGATACAGATTTAAAATATACATTGAATTTATAAATGTAAATTCAATGTACAGTTTAAATCTGTATCTGTTGATCCCACATTTATACCACTTGGGATAAATACAGTTAGCCCACATGGGCTTCCCATGCTGGGCACATTATACTAAAATCACATGGGTCCTATATACTGATGCACATGTCTGTCCCATTCCCAGTTAGCCCACATAAAAAAATGAGCTGGGGCCTATATATATATGCCCAGGTTGAAGCCATGTAAGATCATCCCACATTTAGCCCACTTGGGGTAAATACAGTTAGCCCACATGGGCTTCCCATGCCGGGCCCATTATACCAAAACCACATGGGTCCCATATAATGATGTCCATTTCTGTCCCATTCCAAGTTAGCCCACATAAAAATGAACTGGGGCCTGTATATCCATGCCAAGGCTGAACCCATGTAAGGTTATACGACACTTATCCCACTTGGGGTCAATATAGTTAGCACACATGGGCTTCCCATACTGTGACCATTATACTAAAACCACATGGGTCCCATATAATGATGACCATTTCTGTCCCATTCCCAGTTAGCCCACATAAAAATGTACTGGGCCCTATATATCCATGCCCAGGTTGAACCCATGTAAGGTGATCCCACATTTATACCACTTGGGATGAATACAGTTAGCCCACATGGGCTTCCCATGCTGAGCACATTATACTAAAATCACATGGGTCCCATATACTGATGCATATATCTGTCCCATTCCCAGTTAGCCCAAATAAAATTAAACTGGGGCCTATATATCTATGCCCAGGTTCAACCCATGTAAGGTCGGCCCACTCTTATACCACTTGGGGTAAATACAGTTAGCCCACATGGGCTTCCCATGCTGGGCCCATTATACCGAAACCACATGGGTCCCATATAATATTGCCCATTTCTGTCCCATTCCCAGTTAGCCCACATAAAAATGTAGTGGGCCCTATATATCCATGCCCAGGTTGAACCCATGTAAGGTGATCTCACATTTATACCACTTGGGATAAATACAGTTAGCCCACATGGGCTTCCAATGCTGGGCCCATTATACCAAAACCACATGGGTCCCATATAATGATGCCCATTTCTGTCCCATTCCCAGTTAGCCCACATAAAAATGTATTGGGCCCTATATAACCATGCCCAGGTTGAACCCATGTAAGGTGATCCCACATTTATACCACTTGGGATAAATACAGTTAGCCCACATGGGCTTCCCATGCTGGGCCCATTATACCAAAACCACATGGGTCCCTTATAATATTGCCCATTTCTGTCCCAATCCCAGTTAGCCCACATAAAAATGTAGTGGGCCCTATATATCCATGCCCAGGTTGAACCCATGTAAGGTGAGCCCACATTGATACCACTTGGGATAAATACAGTTAGCCCACATGGGCTTCCCATGCTGGGCCCATTATACTAAAACCACATGGGTCCCATATAATAATGCCCATTTATGTCCCATTCCCAGTTAGCCCACATAAAAATGTAATGGGCCCTATATATCCATGCCCAGGTTGAACCCATGTAAGGTGAGCCCACATTGATACCACTTGGGATAAATACAGTCTGCCCACATGGGCTTCCCATGCTGGGCCCATTATACTAAAACCACATGGGTCCCATATAAAATTGCCCATTTCTGTCCCATTGCCAGTTAGCCCACATTAATCCTGTATAGGACCCATATATTTAGCCCAACAGGGCTCACAAAATGGGTTCCTTTATGGGATAACCATATGGGTCTCATGCAGTTAGCCCAGATAAATCCCATGCCCACTCATTACCCAACTAGCCCACAATAACCCCATGTGGGGCCCAACTATGCATGTTGGCTGGGATTAGACAATGTCCAGCATATGGGGCAACATGTCACAAATGTGGAAAAAATAACCACTTCTCAAAGGTGTGCAGATCAAACACTGAAAAAATCAACACCTATTATAAAACAAAGACTGTGAATAATTTAGAGGCTGATATGGACACTCTGTACATAGGAATTGTACAGAGGGACAACAATGAGGCAGAAAGTTGGACAGAAACAGCTACAATAAGAAGTGTGCCCATCACGTTCAAGCTTGACACAGGTGCAGAAGCAAATGTGCTCCCTATGCACATTTACCACAAACTGCCGGGTCCCATTCAACTACAACCCACAAAAACTGTGTTAGTAGCTTTTGGTGGTACTCGTATACATGCAGATGGACTTGCTTCTCTTGAATGTAAAACTAACAAAGGCAGTGCCGTGCTCCACTTCCTGGTATCCAGCCAAGCAGACAAAGCGATTCTGGGGGGTCAAGCCTGCGAGGAGCTACAACTGGTGAAGCGAATCAACACGATCGGAGCAACGCCACTACCAGTGTTACACCCAGGTAACACAGTGCACATGCAGACACAGCGTGGCTGGGTGCCAGCAGTTGTTATTCACCAGAGAGAGGAGCCACGTTCCTACACGGTTCAAACCCCAGCAGGAAAGATGCTCAGGAGAAATAGGAGACATTTGAGGAAGATTCACCCAAGTTTGTTCAGAAACACTCCTCCTGATGAACAATCTGACCCGGAAGGACAGTCCACTGAGGAACCACCAGGGGAAACAAACACTTCTCCTCCTGCAGCTGTGAACAATGTACCCACATGTTACACACGCAGTGGTCGGGCGGTCAGACGTCCCTCCAGGTACAGGGATGATTGAAGGGACATTTCAGCTACAGTTCATTATGCAGTTGGTTTGTTGGTTTGTTTATTTAAAAAAAAAAAAGAGAAAGGTGAATGTAATGTTTTATGGATGTTCAATGTATCCAATCTGTTTATATATGAAGCAACCTAAATACAGAATACTAAAGGAAAGGAATGTTTATCAAAAGCAAGTTTGCAAATGTTTGATGTTCATACTCAAAAGATCTGGTCAAGAAAATATTTGTATTCTGGAAAAAGAGGGATGTGGTGTATTGTA
>JBBPBX010103432.1:0-11883 GCA_038048925.1 Garcialebias charrua | reverse complement strand
ATGGAACCTTGGTTAAAAAACAGTTGGGTCTAGAAATGAACAAAAAGGCTTTCCGCTTTTCGTTGGACCCCAACGATAAACAGGTAATGACCGCAAAAGGGATCATTGACCTGAAACTGATCTGGAACCAACGAGAACTGGATCACCCGTTCCTCGTGGTCCCGAACTTACCACATGCAACCTACATAGGCTCCGACATTTTGGTAAGGTTAGGTGTCCGAGTGGACATCAACAACAATGTACTGTGGTCACTAGACACAGCCACAAAGGACTCTCCTGTGCTAACAACAGAGAACCTTAAGGCTGGACAGACCATTCCAGAGGTCTGTCAGATTGCTAACAGCCATAACACTGCGGTACCACCTCAGGTTATGAACAAGCCAGTGATGTGTCACATCATGAAAGGACAAGCTATTAGCACAAAACAGGCATACTTTCAACCATCTCCTATGTTTTTCAACTTAGGACTGTCCATGGAGGCCACATGCCAAGTGACCCTCGACTGCAGAACCACGACTGTTGCTGTGTGCAACACAAGCACAGAAGAGGTACTGATCCCAAAAAACACACAGCTAGGATGGTTGATCTCTACTGATTTTCATGATTTTGAGCTAAGCATTCCATTTCTGGGAGGACTCCCAGAGAACTTGATCCCATATCAACACACGGGGCAAGTCTTGTTCACGAAACCAACACAGGCCATAGCTCTTTTCTCCCCCAGTGAGTCCGACCAGGACACTGTCCGCAGGTTCGGTTTCAACAAAGGAGACAGTCTATGCCCCCAAACTTACAGTGCACTACCTGTTGACAGGTTTTACGACACTGAAGGGGACTCACTGGAGCTCCCCAAAGAACAAGAACCCCTCTCAGTTGCTTCACAGATTGACCAGGTGGTCGCCCAAGCCGACGCCCTGAAAACTGATGAAGAAAGGGACAAACTTCGCAAAGTTCTTCTAAAATATGAGAAATCATTCTCAACTGACTCGATGGATTGTGGGTTGACCACGCTCCATACAGTGAGCATCCCAACCCCGCCTAATGCTCCCCCTGCATTTGTCAGACAGTACAAGATTCCTCTGGCAGCACATCAACCTATCAGAGAAATCATTAATGACCTGTTAGAAAAAGGTATCATCCGATACTGTAACAGCACTTACTCTGCGCCTTTATGGCCGGTGTTAAAACCAAATGGTAAGTGGAGACTCACTATAGACTACCGAAAGCTAAACAAACAAGTTCCCTTATCCAGATGGCCTATGACGCAACTCCAACAGGAACTGCCCAAGGTCACCAATGGTAAGTACTTCTCGACCCTCGACGTCGCCTCTGGTTTTTGGACCATCCCTGTGCGCGCCGAGGACCAGTACAAACTAGCTTTCACTTTTGGTGGCCGTCAGTACACCTTTAACAGGTGTCCCTTTGGCTACGCTAACTCACCTGCAGAGTTCAACATCTTCTTGAACAAAGCATGTCCAGACGCCCACGAGCGTGGAACACTGATCTACGTGGACGATGTCCTTTTGAGGCAGCCAACACTGGACTCACATTTGGCTGAGATCGACCACGTTCTGAATCAGCTGACAACTGCTGGTGCTAAGATATCACTGTCAAAATGCCAATGGTGCAGAACCAAAGTGGACTACGTTGGCCTACTTGTAGGTCCTGACGGAGTACAACCACAGCTGACTCGCACCCAAGGCCTCGACAATCTCAAAGTCCCCACCAATCTCAAAGAACTACAAAGTTTTCTGGGCGTGTGTAACTACTCGAACCAGTTCATCGAAAACTATGCGGACCTTGCGAAACCACTGACTGAACTCCTTAAAAAAGACGTACCATTTGTTTGGACTGACAAACAGCAACAGGCAATGGACGCTCTTATAAACAGGATCAAGTCAGCCCCTTGTTTAGTCTACCCAGACTACAACAAAGAGTTTTACTTGGAAGTGGGCTTCTCAGCTCATTGCATAAGTGCAGGTCTGTACCAGATACACGACAGAGACAAACGTGTAGTAGCCTATGCCAGCAAAACGATGGCAGGCCCCGAGTTGAGATTCTCAGACTGTGAGAAAGCTTTACTGACCACAGTGTGGGCAGTTAAACATTTCTCCAGCTACATTGGTGGACAGAAAATCATTGTGGAAACACAACACCAGCCAGTGACCTTTCTTAACAGTGAACGCATCAGAGATGGTGTGGTGACAAACTCACGTGTTGCAACGTGGCTCATGGCGCTTCAAAGTTTTAACCTAGACATACGTTATGGTCAAAACAAGAAGTCACATCTGGGGACGGACTTGGCAATCTGCCAGAAGTGTACACAAGATGTACCAGCCACCCAGCCGCCGGTTGAGGTAAAACCCCCAGTAACTGAAGACCCGAATCACCACTTCTTTGATGACAATATCTGCAAAGATATGACAACATTGTACGTGGATGGATCTTCATTCCTCCGCGACAAGATCTGCAGAGCAGGTGTTGGAGGGGTCCTCCTCCAAGACCAAGAGCAGATAACTTTCAGCTACAAATTAGGATCTCAGACTTCTCAGTACGCTGAGATTGCAGGAATCCTAATAGCTCTCCAGATGGTAGTAGAACGCTCTATCAAGACGCTAGTCATCTGCACTGACTCTAACTATGCTCGTTTGAGTTTCGCTTGTCACCTCGCTGTGTGGAAACTGAACGGTTTCCTAACAAGCGACAGAAAAGTGGTCAAACACAAAGAGCTTTTCATAGCGTGTGATCACTTGGTGACATCACACGACTTACAGATCTACTGGAAGAAAGTTCCAGGGCATTCTAGAGTCCCAGGCGATGACAAGCACTACAATGACATTGCAGATTCCTTAGCCAAAGAAGGAGCCGACGAAGGTCCTCTATGGTCCTTCGACCCCTCCTGGTTAATCGAGACTCTGCCAACACATCCTTCAGTCAGAGTTATGGCAGTCACACGTGCACAGGCCGCAACCAGACCTGCTGACAATGCAGTCTCTGTACGACCCGCACTGACTGACACAGACATCATCCAACTGCAGAAGTTGGACCCTGCTATCAATTCCATGATACTGTACCTAACTGACCCTGACAACAATACTCCGTCTAAAGACGACCTGGATTCCGATCCAGACCTTAAGGTCCTCTATCAGCTGCGCAAACAGCTAAAACTAATCAAGGGCATCTTAACTTTCGCTCATGGACCAACGTCCTCACCTGTGTTCGTGGTTCCCCATGACCAAAGGGGGGTGATGTTAGTTCATGCCCATGATCTCCCGTCCGCAGGACACAAAGGAGATAAAGCCACGCTGACGGCATTAAAACAAATTGCCTATTGGCCTGGAATGAAAAAGGATGTCAAGGACTACATTGAAGGGTGCGTGGTCTGTGGCCAGTTTCAGCCAACCAGACCACTTCACAGAGCACCACTGCAAAGCAGAGGCATTGCATTCCCATGGTCTGACCTCCAGATCGACTGGGTTGGACCACTCACTAAGAGCTCTAGAGGAAATAAATATTTTCTCACGGTAACCTGTGCATTCACCAAATGGGTAGAATGCCTACCAGCTCCTAACGACACAGCACAAACCACTGCTATGTTGTTAATGAATCATATATTCTCAAGGTTTGGACTTCCCCTTAGGGTGAACTCAGACCAAGGTACACACTTCACAGGTGAAGTGATGAAAGAACTGTGGAAGACGCTAGGCGTCAAGGCCAACTTTCATGTCGGCTACCACCCACAGGCTTCAGGCCAAGTAGAGAGAGCAAACAGAACTGTGGTGAGTATTTTGAAGAAATACGTGGCTGCAAACCACAAGGACTGGGACGTGAAACTCCCTCTGGTCCTCATGGCCATAAGAGCCACTCCACACACATCAACTGGCATCTCTCCCTTCGAGATGATGACCGGTCGACAAATGACTCTCCCTCTACACCTGTTGTACCAACCAGGCGACGCCGCCATGGCGACAGCCTACACCACACAACAATACATGAAAGATTTGAATGTACACCTCAGAAACACTTTTGCTTTCGCCCAGAAAAACCTGGAAAAATCCGCTGAAGGACGTAAGGCGTACTACGACCAGAAGGCCTCTCACAATGAACTCCAAGTGGGAGACAGAGTCTGGTACTATACGTTCGCCCCAGCAACCGGGAAAGGAGAGTCCGGGACCGGAACTCTCGCCCGCAAACTAATGCCCAGGTGGACTGGACCTCATCTGATAACAGACAAAGTGTCCTCAGTCGTCTACGAAATCAAAATCAGCAAAGGCCGCAAAGAGCCAATTGCTAAATGGGTACATCGAAATCAGATCAAACCTTACAAGGCGTTCAATGACTCCACAAAAGACAAAGATCTCACAAATACACCGACTTCATGGGATAATAAGGTCGTCCAAACACAAGTTAGTAAATAAACTAATCAGGTTTAAACTACCGTACTTTCCCACCCTATAAGTCGCATTGTCCAATTTGAACTTAGAAACGCTAAGCCTAAAACCCACAACAAAAACTAACCTTAACAACCGTTTAAATCCACGAGATTTAATTTTGACCTCGGTCATAAAGTTGAGACTGTTTTTCTTGTGTGTTGCATTTTGGAATCTGACGACAAGAGTGTGTCGAAGCAGTGAAACGTTGTTTCCTTGTTGTTTAGTCATTACTGTTGTCATTAGTTGAGATATTGTTTGGTTCTGAACACTCCCAGCCAAAAGGTTTTATATTAACATTGGTTAATGAATGATATGGATTTAACTATGCCAACATGCAGTTCGTTTTGTTAAATCTCAATCGTCGAAGAGTCAATGTAGTTTAAAGTTGCTCAAAGTACAATAAACTACATTGACCTCACAATTTCTAAATTGAACCGATCCGATCGTTTCAATTCTAGATTGTCTATTCATTTTGATGAGTCTCGCCATAGACTTCAAAATTTATTAGGAATACCAAATCCTACGTCGTTCGTCTAAAAGACAACAGACATTTAGATCAAACTATATTTCATTTTTATTTTAGTTTAACCTAAACTAAGTAATGAATGGAGGAATAGTTTGGAATTAGAGGCCTTCGTTACAGAAGCCCTCCAAAATTCTATAGGTACAGATCCCTATACCTAATTTATAGATTTGATCCACCCCTTAATTGGTAATTGTAGCTGATCTAAACCATGATAGCTTACATACCAGGTGCATATAGGTAAGGCTTAATGTAAAATCCCAATCATAAGCCCACCTTAAAAACCACATAAATGCATGACACATAGAACCAGAGTGGCACGGACTGGAAACCAACCAGCCTCCAACCATCGATGTGGGGACCTGCAGCTCCAACGCTTGGTCTTCAACCTTCATCCAAGGGCCGCCTCCTCTGCGTCAATCGAGGGATCCCCTCTACATGCTGATTATGAAAACAATTGTTGCTGATCAATCAACAAAACTAATCGTTGTGGATTTACTGCTGTGGAATTACCGCTGTGGATTATAAGACTTTGCTTTCCAAGGGATCACAGACTTTGTTTTCCAAGAGTTAACAGACTTTGTTTTCCAAAGGATTAAAAGCTTTTCGCAATGGGATTACCTACGAACAGTATGGAATTTCCAAAAACTTTATGGGATTATAATTTTTGATTTTTTTTTTTCCACTTGCTGGATTACTTCAAGATCAAAGACAGTTCAAGGTTTCCTTTCGTGTTGGACCCCATCCCCAAGGACTGGCGATGGCTTCCAAAAGGGGGGAGATGTAGTGGACCTACCCAGGGTCAAATTAAGGTTTTTGAACTGTCCAGTGATGACCTTTACTGACCTCTCAGTAAAGCAAGACATTTACTACAAAATTATTCATTTAGCTATAATCTGATAACATAGTCACCAATAAGAGACTATTTCTATCTTTGATTTTAGGCTGATGTGATCAAATGAATAATTTTATTTGTAAGAGCATCAGTACATTTTAATGTCAGATAAATCAAATACTCTGCTTAATTCAAAATGTTGTACATGGAGGATTTCTCCTCTCCTCTCGAACTTGCATGTGAAGATAAAAGGAACACTTTATCTCATTCATTTTAGCTTGAGCTCAGGACAATCTAGACACCCAAAGACTTTTGTTTTTGTCCTATTTAATAATCAAGCTATTATCATTAATAGGTCCCATATGTGATGCTTAATGACGTTGTTTTAATCAAACCAACAGTATTTTGTTAAAGTGTTAAAGCAAAGGAATCAGTTTTATGATAAAATGCTGACATCTGAAACTAACACTTTATCTTTCTGACAAACTAATCTTTTGACCCCCTTTCAACATGTTGATGTCATCCTCACATCAACTTATGATGCCATTCGGCCAATCAGAAAGAACACATTTTCTGGGTCACGTCTCAGTTAAAACCTTCACATCTTACTTTCTCTAAAGAGTCTGCTGGAGTAAGCCTCAAACTATGGTCTTCTCCAAAGAACTGATGATCGTCTAGTCACACGCTAAGGACACGTCATTCAGTTAAAAGATTTATAACATGCCTGTTATAAATCTATTTCAAGCCGTGAAAAGCTCTCTTTTATTGACATTCCTTTAAGGAACGTCTTATCTTGGAAACACCACCAGGAGCTGCCGTTACTTTCGGTTCGAGTCAAGGCGCACGTCTGGAGACGCTGAGAATGGTAAACGAACTGACCAAACTGGACCGAGGGAGACTGACCATCTTCACGAGGTAACAAGTCGTCAAATGCTTTGCCAAGGGTACCAACGTGTAGCTTTAATCGGCCGGAGAACTGCCATGTTTCTGGTTAAAACACATCAAGATAACTCCCTGACTCTTAACTTTTCTTCCTCCATTTTTCTCCTCCTAAATCTTTCCCTCTCAACCTAAGCTGGAAACTATATTTTTTAAGTTAAAGAGCCCACAGACTAAATATGCTTAACATCTAATATTTATGTCTGTTGTGTTAAATTTAAGTGTGCTGACGTATTTGAATTGAAAGAAAGTGAAATCATGTCAATCAAGTGTAATGGTGTTAATTTAGTTGATTTATTTTAAATAAATGGTAGTGTCGCCTGGCATACCAAACTAAGTTAATGTCCATTGTCACTTAATGGCTCTGTGTATTTATCCATCATAAAGATCACAGAAATATTGGGTAAACTGAAAAAGAACAGAATCCGTGAATTTACTATTCAATCTGAATAAGTAGATTAATTAAGATAAAAAGGAGATCAGTATTAATATTGACCTCCTCATAATTCTTACATCTGGTGGCCCGTACCGGTTCTGAAAGTTTATTGATTTCTGTGGTTTCTCATGAACTGTAACGTCATGTTTGCATAAACGGATCCAAGTTTTAAACTCTGAGGATAATACTTTTGGCTGGAAGTGTTCAAAGCAGGCAGATTCTGCATGTTTTTATCATTTGAAGCTGTGAGATTATTATTGTTTCAACTCTGTTAGACGCTGTTGGAAGCATTCAGGTGAAGTTTTGTCAGCCGTGGTCTGTGGTGGTTCTGGTTCGGTCCAGTTCACGCAGACTCCTGTACAAAGCTTTGTTTGACCGCCGAGTCAGAAGCCTGAAAGCTAATTTAACATCTACAAGATTGCTGTTGTGGTATTTTACATTTTAGAGCAGGTCAAAGAAGCATATAACTGTTAGAACGGTGTCGGATAGTGGTTCTGAAACCCGAGTTCTGCTCCCTTAAAGTGGACGGAACCGACCTTTACGCGCTCCGAGTGAGTCCGTGTTTGTTCAACAGCTGCAGTGCTGTGTTACTGAGCGTAACTACGTTGGCCTGTCTAGGTGTGTTCGCCGCATGTTTCAGAATTTTGGAAAGTTAATTTGTAGCGTCTGAGTTGTTTTAAGAGTCTATAAAGTTGTGGTTTGTTGTGCGAGCTAACGTTAGAGCTACGTGTCCAAGTACACGTTTGTTTATGAACTGTGATTGGATGAAACGAGAGTTGTGTGCTGTCAATCACTCTTGTAGCGAACGCTGATTCGCTGTTGTGTGCTGTCAATCACGTCGCACGCCGTTGCGACCAGCCCACTTTTGTCGTCATTTCCGGCACTACATTGGTCGAAGGTAAAATAGAACTACATTCACCATGGTTGCTTGGGAAAAGGACTACAAGCACTGTGATTGATTGGTTGACGTCACGTATCTGTGTAGCGAGCTCCGCCTCGCTCAGCACAGCAGAGCTGGTGACGCGCTGCGTCGACCCGCCTATTTGTGTCGTCATTTCCTGGTGCACTTTGAGTGACGAACAGTCACGTTCACAAAAAACATCATAAAAAGTCAGCATTTTATGGTGAGTTACCAGCTTTTAATTTTGTTCTGTACACAAACAATAGCTCCTGTTTATTTTAAATAAAATATTTAGAATAACAGAGGTACGGACAAACATTTTTGCTTATTTTAAATACAAAGAATTTAAAATAACAAACAAAAGTACAGTTTTCACTCCAGATAACTAAAAAATTTTTCCTTTCTCTTCCTTTCTCTGACACATCATCTTCCACAGTTGTCCTGTGCACATTTAAACTTTCCTGTTTATTTCAAATAGTGAAAAGTTTAGAATAACGAATACAGAACATCTTTTATTTTGATTTTCACTGAAAATCCAGATAAAAGATGGCAGGCACAGAGGGTGAGACCCCTGACACCTCTGATACAGGGCAGCCTGTGCCACCTCAAGGCCACGACCCGACCAAAGCAGATTGGATCGAATGTGCCTTATTTTCACTCACAGGGCCCATCACAAACTACCATGAAGAGACACAGTTGATGGAGGAAGCAGATGTGGACAGTGCATTAAAAACTGTAACAGCTGGAACCACAACGGCTGAAAAGAAAGCAGACAGAGATAAACGTTTGGCTAAATTAAGCCTTCTGTTAAAGGCCAAGCTAGACTTTGAAACTGCTGTACGCCGGGCTGTCTCTACATCATGTTTAACAGCACAAAGGGAGGTTGCCACTTTACAGCAGGAGGTAAAGAGTTTAACACAGTCGAGTATTGGCAGCGCTGAACAAACGCGTAGTCTCTACGAAGAATGCAAAGTGTTAAAAAGGGATTTTGACCAATCACAAGTTGATTTGGAAAAATGTGTGGTGGAGAAGGATAAGTATTACCATCAATACAAGTCGATTCAGGCGGATTGTGGGGAGGCACGAGACGCGCTGGAAAAATGCACGGACACCCTGGAATCATTATCACTACGGTACACAAGGCTGCAAGAAGATTATAGAAAATCACAAGAACAGCACATGATGTTACAACGTGAAAATGATGGGTTAAAAGTCCAACTGAATAGTTGTAAAATAGAGCGTGCATCAGCAATGAACAAACTCTTTGAAGAAGAGAGAAAATGTTTGGGTCTCATGAGTAAACACCTTGAGAACTCACCGCCTCCGCTGCCTCCTCCCATACCTGATGACCTACTCCCTCCTCCACCGCCCCCGCCCATGCCAGATGCACTACTCCCTCCAACACCACCGCGCCGTCCCTTAGGGCCTCTAAAACCGACAATCCCACCGGATGCACCGGTGGGTGGATCTGATAATAACCCACAAATACCTCTATCAATGGCTGAACTACGGAATATGGCGAAAAGCATTCAAACCTTCGCCCCTGGCCCAATGGGCTCACACGAAACCAAGATCTATCTCGAGGACCTTGATTTCCAGCTTCAACGCTTCCCAGAAGCTACAGATGATGATAGAATCTGTCTGTTAAGGTTAACATCGGACAGGACGGTGCATGCTTTTATGAAGCGTCAACGAGAAGCAGTGATGAAAGACTACAGTCTTCTCTGTGCTGCGCTGATAAAGGAGTTTTCTCCTTGCACGGGGCCCGATGGCATCATAACAGCAGCTAACATCAAGCAAGGTAGGAATGAACACCCAAGGTCATATTATGACCGAATATTCCGTGCCTATTTCGGGGACAGATGCGAACCTGAAATGGAGGAGGAGGTAGGGTTTAAGTATATTTTCAGCCAAAACCTCTGCCCTGACATAAGAGAGAAAGTACATGTCAGCGCAAACTATAAACGGAGGTCCATCGAAGACATAAGAGAGTGCGCGATAGATGTTTTTACAGGTCGCTCACCAAACAAGACACCCTTTGAAGTGTGTCCTGGTGAAAAGGTCAAATACCAAACGCTAGACCTTGAAGGAGCAAGAGCGCCAGCTCACTCTTTTAAGGAAGCCGAGAATAAGCAAAATTTCCAACCTGACAGACCGCAAAATGAAGGTGTCCGCTGGAACAAAGACCAAAAGGGGTCCAGAGACCCTAAGTGGTACAGGCCGCATCAAAAAGTGGCATATGCAGTAAGGCACATTGGGCATCCCTAAGTAAGACCGTTCAGAGCACACTGTATATGTATCAGCAGTGGTGTAGATATTAGAGTAGTGTAAATGTAAACAGTAGTAATTACATGTAAGCAGTAGTAAAAAAAGTAAACAGTATTAATAAATGTAAACAGAGAATGTAAACAGTATTATGATTATAGGCAGTGATGTAATACAGACATTAGTCTGTATTACATCACTGCCTATAATCATACTAATACATCATACTAATACTAATACATAACTAATAATTGATACAATACACATTATGCTAATTCATATATATTTTTTCAACAAATTCCTTTTGATCATTTTCTTAAATGTAAACAGTGACCTGTAGCCTGGTTAAAACCAAACCCTTGTCCTTCACTTCGCTTCGTACTAGGGTCTGGACTTTCTGTTATAGAGAAACGATTCTTGCTGGAGGCGTGGCCTCTGCTGATGGCTGCTCCCCCGTGGTCTGCTGAACTTGACATCAGCTCCTCCTCCTGCTGAATTTTCTCTTGCTGCCGTTGCTCTGTGTTTATATGTTAATAAAACGTCCTAATAAAATAAAATAAAACCATGGAGCGCTGGTCCAACACACCAGAAGACCAGGAAATCTGATGGGACTCGGGCAGCAACTTAAAACCTGACTTTAATTCTCTCGTGACAACCTGAGACGTTTCCTTGTTCATTTCACTCAGCGGAGGGAGAGGAGGATGAGGAGGGAGGAGGGAGCGATTACTTGACTTTTGGGAAAAAAAAAAAGAAAACTCCAGATAAGGGATTAAGAAGGGGAAATTAATAAATTTGTGTCACATATAAAACAGTCCTGCATCGCTTTGCATCGCTTTGAATGAGAACATGCGAATGCTCGCTGGCTGCACTGGGACAGGTGGGGGCGTGGGTTAGGGGCCAAAAACTCCGCCCCTTCTGTTCTCTGATTGGTCCGGTCAAAAATCTACCAGAGAAATCGTTGTCTATAGCCCTGTTTCCATCCATTTTCATTTCGAATTTTGAGCTACCTCGCAAATATGTAAATACAAATTAATGCAGATCAGAAGTGTTTCCATCTGCTGGCTTGAAGCGCTTCTTCCAAGCCGCGCACAGCGTCATTACGTCAGACGTCAGCGTCATTACGTCAGACGTCAGCACTGCGCATGTCTACAGTAAACCAGAGAGTAAACAGGAAGTAGCGGTTGACAACAGAACCCGGCCACACATCTCGTCAAAATGGAGAGAATATTTCAGGTACGTGTTGCTATCGGGCGAGTTGTATTTATTCTGTCATGCCAACTAGTTTTAGCGAGTTACATGCTGTTCGGAGCGGAAACAGCTGATCAGTCACGTGACGTGAATGTGCGCTACGGCAGCACGAGTCGGCAAATGTGTTTCCATCTGTCGTTTTGCGCAGCTGCTCGGTTTCGCAGCTCCCAAAAACCACCTCAAGCGAGCGTATAAACTTTTTGGCGAATTTCAGGAAGTAACTTCGTATTTTGCCGTTTCCATTAAGCTTTTCTGCTGCGATACTTCAAAATGCGCACCTAGAAACCTTGATGGAAACACGGCTTA
>JBBPBX010103431.1:0-11883 GCA_038048925.1 Garcialebias charrua | reverse complement strand
TTACATATTAAAGTACATGTAATTCATTTTTATTCTCGATCAAGGCTTGTTAGTTTAGGTAGCTACAACATAGCTAGCCATTTAGCGCTTAAATGATAAGGGCTAAATGGCTATCATTTAAGCTATCAGAAAAGCTTTTCAGCTTTTCTGTTGGCCATTTGTCGAATGAACTTAGTTTATAATGTACATAACTGTATGGTCATGTTTATTTTGAGTTTCCCAGCTAACTAACTGGTTTGTTCTCCGGCAGGCTAATTTGTTAGCTTAGTTAGCTTAGCTTAGCTCGTGTATGCTTGCTAGCGCAAGCTTTGGAGCGTGACGTCACTGGTCCGCGGTGCAACTGCGCACAGCATTGTGGGAAAAGAAATCGCCATTTTTTTTAAAACTTATTAAAAGAAGCTCTGTCTCTAGTTTGTTTGTTAGAATCTAAGAAGGTTTGCAATGGTCTAAACATGCTGTGTTATTGGATGTAATGTCCAGTCACACGACCTGAAAGTAGAAAACGTACTTTCAGTTTCTGTTTCCTGCTGGAAGCAGCGTGAGTGTGCTCTGCTCATGTGTCGCGTCGAACCTAAAAGGGAGATGAATGGCCTGGATATCAGCGGTAACATGTCCTGATAGAACTTTCTCCATGTCCCAAAATAACTGCTAGTTTGTTCCTGACATGCTGGTGAGTGTATAAATTCGTTTATTATTTGTTTCAGATAAATGGACAGCTTTGTCATCAACACGTTGACAAAGTGGCAGCTGACAGACTTTGTAGAAAGATTTAAAGGTAAGAAATATATTTTTGTTATAAAATATATTTTTGACATCCACAGCATGTCATGTCTGCATTGCTACTCATAGTGATTATTTGGGAGTTGACTGCATTCTTTTTTAATTTATGTCTTCTGACAACTTCACATAAATCTCAAACAATATCTTTATAGAGAAATATGCTAATAAAACTTCAAATTTGTCACTTTAGAGTGCCTGCAGTGGAGCGAGGCCTGTGAAGTTTAAGCATGTGGCACTGTTAACCTTGATCAGTGCTCAGTCCTTCTTCCACCTGCTCTAAATTGTGCTAAATAGCTGCTTAAAAATCACATTTCTTGATTAAAACAAATGTTATATTAAGTTGTATATTTTTATTAAAAGGATTAAACCAAGAAATTTTACCATTTTTATTAAAAGGTAATTTTGGTAGGGGAGCATTTTGCAGCTAATTAGATTAATTGGCAACAAAGCAGTAAGGGTTGTGTATAAAAAACATTTGAGAGTTTTTTATTTAATACCCAGCTGTATAGCAACAGTACATGGCATAGACCTGGGTTATAGACTAGAACAAAAATAGCCTAGACATTTTCAGTTAATTAATAATCATTTAAATATTGCAAATATGATTCTTAGTTTAATATTTGTGATTTTTTTTCCTTGAATGAAGCAGCATAGTTGTAAGTGCTTCATTTTATTTTGTTGTGTGATAGTGTCTGTTTGTTTTTGTTTTATCTATTTTTGTTTTTCAGAGGAGGGGATTGATGAGGAGAGTTTTCTTCTTTTAGATGAGGCTACCATCAACCATTTGATCCCAAGAGCTGGACCTAGGCTGAAGTTCCTCAAAAGATTTAGAGGTCTTGTACGTAATTAGTCAGTGCAGCTGTGAGAGGCTCAGTTCTATTCTATTATTTCTATGTACGAGTATGGGAATATGGCATATACTTGCTTTAAGTGCAAAAGGCGTATTAACCAACTATTCCAAGCAGCATAATAACCTGGATTTTCTGTGTAGGTTGAACCACCTGTTGTTGCGCCTGTTACCCCACCTACAAGCTCTGATGTCATATCAACTGCCACACCTCCAGCCCTCACCGAGGAACAAGCATCCGCAGCTGTGGTACCAGTGAATCAGCTGATAAGGACATCATTCCACAGTTTGTAAGTTCATTGCATGTGGGTTTACTTTTTCTAAAATATTGTTGTCATTAAGCACAACTTACTTACCTGCAGGTGACCAAAGCATAATCTGCTGACGCAAGCTTTTGCAAGTGCACAGTAATAAAAGTTGCCCAGCAAATATATAAAATAGTTAAATGGACTTGGCTGTTCTTATAAAAGAAATAAGTCAACAATAGAACTGCAATTAGCTTTTTTTATTGGTTCCAGCCAACTTACCAAATCAAAACTTTGAACACAAGTTTCGGGTAATATAAATCGGTAATCATAAGTATTTGTCATATAGTATTTGTATAGAAACTATACATTTAAACTAGTTTTCACTATTTCTGTGTAACTGTTTTTTGTGTTACAGTCCTTCATCAGAGACCAAAAAGGCCCTGGCATCGGATTTGGTTCAGTCATTTCCCAGTTTGAAAGACGACTCGAGCTCTGGAAGAGTGAGTGTTTTTAGTAAAAAGTCTTTGAGATTTATTTGGGGTGTCATGATTGTCAACCAGATTCTAATTTGATTTTTAAGCTCGTTTGATTTTTTTGTTTTCTCCTTGTTCAGTGTTTTCATTGGTCCTTTAAAAAGTGGAATTTGAGTTACTATGTGTTTTTTTTTAATAGTTTTCTTGTGTTCTTCAAATCTGGAATGAATTAAAAACAAGAAAAACATTGTTTTCATTTAAATATACCCTGGAACAGAGGAATGTCGTCTTGTCCCATCATGCATCACGTTCTTCAACTGCTAAAACAGCTAAAAATGAACAAATAACAAGAATTTAAGCTGTGCAAAACTATTCAGTCTTTCTGTTTTTTATATTCTTTGCAGGTTATATTCTAATTGCGTCCATGTGGATGTAATAATTGTTAATCATGTGTGTTTGGTGGGAATAATAATTATTTTCCCATCATGAAGTTTCTCAGAATCACCTGTAGGTGTCGCCAAAAGAACCAAAACCACAGATACTAAATAGAATCACAGGAATACCATTCCACACCATATTAATTAGGGCTAGGTAGGTATCATGGCCAATTCTAAATTCAGTTTTGAATCACAAGGTTCTGAATCGATTAATCACAATTTGATTCAATTTGAATTCTGCTCTTAAATAATGAAAACGATTCAACTTTGTTGTAAAATGCAATATCACTTTATTTTTTTCTCTTCACCATAAACAACAGGTTTTCAGAGCAAATTTGTAAATTAAACAGTTTAATCTTGAAACAAGACTGTCACAAGTTTCAAAGGTTTTAAATTATAAAGGATTTGATGGTAACATTGTTGTTGGATGCATTAATTTTTAAGAAATTAATAATTTTCTTGAAAAATAGGAAGTGATGGGAATGAGGTTGCAGGAGCAGAGGTGTGTTAATAAAAGTATACTTCTGCCCACTTTTGAGCGTATAAAAACTGTATATTTGTAACGTTTCAGTTAGCTTCTGTCATGTTCAATAAACTTATTAAAACTTACTATACCTTAGTAAAACAAATAATAAAACTAAAACATTTCATCACTGTTTATTTCATTAAGACATTTCTTGAAGTATAAAAATAATATTTGTAACAAAACTAAAACATTTTGTTAGAATGTCGTT
The DNA here is from genome assembly GCA_038048925.1 of Garcialebias charrua. Taxonomy (NCBI): domain Eukaryota; kingdom Metazoa; phylum Chordata; class Actinopteri; order Cyprinodontiformes; family Rivulidae; genus Garcialebias; species Garcialebias charrua. Next base: position 8,364 of record JBBPBX010103431.1, on the reverse strand, counting down.
TTTCACACATTTATACAGGCCTGGGAGAAGTGTTTCAGTCAGATGTTTACATACCATTGTTTGGTTCAAGCGCCACACCAAATCTTTGCAAACAAAGTTCTTTGTTATCTTTAAGCAATCCAGGAGTGACACAATACAGAAATGCACACACAAAAAGCAATGTGGAACAATTGGTCTCATGTCCTGTGAATAGATTTTCCCAAATTTAAATGAAATCAATCCAAGATCAATTAAATCAATTTCTTTTATTTTTTTAACCCAGCCCTTATATTGATACCTGTGTCTTCTTCATACAGATGCTGTTGGGGAACTTGCTCTGAGGCAGCTGCCAGCCTTGCTTCCTCCAACCGCTTACAAAGTTGGCCGTGGCCGTGGTGCAAAAATGGTTCGCCACACCATTAAAGAATGCAGCTTGGCCTTCATCGATCATAAGCCTGTAAGTCCTACAGTACATCTAATTGGGAAACCTAACCTTTATCTGAAAACTATCATTTGGTCCTTTCTTACACTCACTTACTCTTATGTATTCTTTCTCTTTTTTTTAGCCTGGAACAAATATGGTGGAGTACCTCCATGAGGCTATGGTATCCAGACCTTACCTCTACGTTCTGACACTGGGAAATGATGATCAGCATACATCTCAGACCTTTGTCATCACTGCTGGACAGGCTTTCGAGCACGATACTCTGCTTCAGGCCATTGATGTCTGCTTCAAGGCCTTCTTTATCTTGGACATTAAATACCCAAAGGAATGTGAACATGTGTGGGAACTTCTGCAGTGTGTGGTCTATGAAGTGCCAGGAGGGGAGTCCAAACTGGTAAAGTTTCTTCAAACTAGAATATTTGCATGCCAAGAGAACTAAGAACCTCAAGGACAATTTGACATTAGACCTGTTAAATGTTGAGTTGTTAAGCATTGTTTTAATGACACTAATTTGAAGTGTTACATTACTGTTTTAATTTCAATAATTTGAACTTTTTCAATAATTAGTTTTTACATTGTTGACATCAAGTTTTAATAAATTACAAGGCAGCACCTTGTAAAAATCCCAGTATTGTTTACGTGTTTATTGCATCATGTGCTTTGCATGACCACATCTAGGATTATGTTGTAAGAGATTTGCTCCTGAACTGAGTATAGAAATGGGTAGTCTAGCAATTTATTTTCTGAAACATTGTACTGTGTTATAACTAATCTGTCATTTCGGTTAATTTGACCAAGCATTAGGATAGTTAACTGAACAAATGTGGTAAAATAGCACACAATTTTAATTAGTTTGACTTAACAATGTAGTTGAAACAACCCAGAATTTTTATTAATTTGACCCAGTATATGGGCAGATTAAATAACAAATAATGTAGTTGAAACAACCCAGAATTTTTATTAATTTGACCCAGTATATGGGCAGATTAAATAACAAATAATGTAGTTGAAACAACCCAGAATTTTAATTAATTTGACCCAGCATATGGGTAGAATATATAACACATATGTGTGGTTGAAACAACCCAGAATTTTAATTAATTTGACCCAGCATATGGGTAGAATATATAACACATATGTGTGGTTGAAACAACCCAGAATTTTAATTAATTTGACCCAGCATATGGGTAGAATATATAACACATATGTGTGGTTGAAACTGCCCAAATTTGCAGTTAATTTGACCCAGCATTTGGGTAGAATATTTTAACTCAACCGTTGGGTTATAATGGATCAACCCAACATGCTGGGTCAAATTAACTACTGCTGGGCTGGTACTATAATAACCCAGCAGCTGGGTTTAATATAACCCATATTGGGTTATTTTTAGCCCAACTGTTTTTAGTGTGATGTGGTTCTTTTAAATGGCTTTATAAATAAAGTATTTTTTTTAAGCCAATTTATGAAGTTTTCGGTAGTTTCCGCCAGTTTTCGGCAGTCAGTTTTCGGCAGTGCCCGCCAGTTTAGCCAGTTAGCTCTGGCCTCGACAGCCGGCTTCGGACGGACCATGTCCGATAGGAGGTTGCTACGCTCGGATACATGAGCTGGGAGCTGAACGGCGGTTTTGCGGAGGGACGGATGGACGAAGAAAAACAACGCTGTGGACCACGTGAAGCAGCAGACAGTAGACAGCGAGCGAGCCTTGCAGTAGGATGGACGGGTGGATGCTAACACCCCACTGGGGACACGAAGCCGATGGGTGGGGGAGAGGACTGCTGCGGCCGGGAGCTCACCTCGATGTCCGCCTGGCAGCCTCAGATGCTGGATGGACACCGAGCTAACATGCTAAAACGCGGATAAACAGCTGTGGCAGCCTTTAGGAGGGGCTAACATGCTAACGGGTGCAGCTATTGGAGGGGCTAACATGCTAAAACACAGAGAAACAGCTGCGGCAGCCTTTTGGAGGGGCTAAGATGCTAACGCGTGCAGCTATTGAAGGGGCTAAGATGCTAACGCGCGCAGCCTTTTTGATGGACACAGCGGAGAAACGGCTCCCAGTAAGTTATTCACTGTTTTTCCCCCTCATTATGTATGGAGTCAACATGCTAACAGTCCTTCCTGTAAACAGTTTGGACCACGTGAAGCAGCATGAAGCTGCAGAGCTCGGACGTGCAATGAGCTAACATGCAAACAGACGGAGACAGGCTTGACCAGCTCAAAGTAAGAAATTAACTACAGCAGTATTTATTATTGTTCCAGATGTACTGTAGGTGTTTTGTGATAATTATGTAGGGTAGCCTACTGTGTTAGGATAGGCGAAGTGCTTGGTAACTTGGTAACTGTTTTGTACCGCACATGTACGTGTATAAGTGGCGGCTCGGGTGTTTTCCGACTTACGGCGATTTTCGTGTTACGAACGGCCGTAGGAAAGGAACTCGTTCTTAAGTCGGGGACTACCTGTATATCCTTATTTGTAAAACCAATACCAAAGTATAACTTAACAAGATGCTCAACATTCTTCATTTTACCACAGTTAAAAATGTGGTAAACCTGCTTTATGTGTCAGAGTTTGGAGACTCATTTAGCTTCAGATTTGCTGACACGCCCACTGGATTGATTGACGGGTCGCGTCGTGGATCCGACTCGTGGACAAAAAATATTAACATGGGCTGTAAAAATAAATGGACTTTATTCTCATAAAATTAAGACTATTCAACATTATTCTCGTAATACTACAACTTTATTCTTGTAATTTTATGGCTTTTAATTGTAATTTTTTCTTAGCATAACCCTAAAAACCAACAACAAAATAACCAACTTTGTCTACAAACAATAAGCTGAAATGCTCTGACTGCACCTCCATGTGGTAAAAAAACATCCTCATTAATAATAATTTGTTTGATGCCTTTAACACTTTTTTCAGGTGTTTCCCTTTCTCAGCACACTGTCCAAGAGCAATTCAATGGGATCAGGATAAAGAAACACAGACGTAGAAAAATAAATGAAAATGACTCAGAGAAAAGAACAAAAAAACAAAATAAAGTAACATTTTTTTCTCTTTCCTGTGTTGAACTGAGATCCCCAAACTGAGAAACACACAGAACAGAGATTTATATGTACCATTACACCCAACTTACCTGGGGATCAGAACCTTAATTCTGATTAATAAAAAGTGTGTATGGGCTACAACTCTGAAGTTGTAATTTATGCCAACAGTTCTTTTCTTGCAGGCACTGTTTCATACTCCACCTACAGTATACAGTTTTCCTCCCAAGAGGATAAAAAGCTGTTAAAGTATCTCTGAGTTAAAATATCATTGAAACCTAATGTTTCTTTTGTAATGAAGATAAAATCTTCTGCTGTATTGCTTCAGTTTTATGGAGTGTCTCATTTAATGGGCACAAATTGTCAGGAAGAGCTTGGGTTGCCATTAACTATTAGGGCTGGATTGTTATCATCAAATGATCTGATCGCACTCAAAGCCCTGAGAGCACCTTAATGAACACGGCGCTCGGCTTAGTCACATCAAACACAATGTAAATTTCTCTCTCTGTCTCCATTACACACGCAGACTGCGCTCGTACTCACAAACAGCTGACAGTGCTCGGCGCTGACCCACTTCTGATTGCGTCGTCTACAAAGAGAGAGAAGGGGAAACGTAATGGAAAGGAACGAGAAATAGAAGAAGAAGAGCTTGAACAGAAACAAAGGAACTAATTGACCAGAGCTGTGTAGGTAGGTGCAGGTTAAGTTGCCCGGAGGCTCCCTGTTCACTTTCGATGTACTGACTGCTTTTATTTGAGGCTACACGCTCGTCTTCAACTGGGATTCACAAACTGTCTGCAGCAGATGGCTGCACACATGATCACACTCAAAATACACAAAGTGTTGGTGAAGGAAACTGTTTGTGATTGTGCTGGTAGCTGGGGGATTGAAAATGATCATTATTTCAACATAATTGGCAAACAGGACCATTTGGAGTTAATTGGTTGACTGACACTGTAAGCCCCAGGGGTTATGGGTATTGTAGTGCAGATGATGTAGACATTCAGCTTGGTCACACAGCCTGACTGAGGAGAGTAAACGAATGCTTGAAGGAACGTGTTTCTCTCGAGGTGAAATAAAAATTTTGTTTTGGGGGTGGACACCCTGTGAGTTGGTTAGTCTACAACAAATAAGCTTTTAGTTTTCTTTACAAGTCCAGTTACATAGGCGTCAAAATACTCATTGTTCTCCTGTCATTCTTCCTTTACTGACAGTTTTTGATTTACCACAGTTTTACTAGAATCCTGGCAAACAATAAGAACAACAACAACATCTGAATGATCTGATCAGATTGTGGAGGTAGTGTGCAACATGGACGAAATTAGCAAAAAAAAACTGCAACATATTTTTAACACAAAAACTGAATTTTTAGCAAAACAAGTATGAAACCTCTTTAGGGCTTCAGCTCTTTTGTATTTCACATTAAAAACGTCACTAAACGTTCAAACAGGTCACATAAAACTGCACTTTACATGACTCTACTGGCATTTTGTATTTCTATCAAATATTAAACAATCATGATTTAACTTTTATGACCTTTGAAGCTTTTACCATCAAATGTTACCATTGTCAGGTGTTTAATATTTACTGCTTTCTAACTATTGTTACTCTTAAAACTTTACGATTTTACACAGCCTAACAGTTTGATCTATCTATCTATGTATCTATCTATGTATCTATCTATGTATCTATCTATCTATGTATCTATCTATCTATCTATCTATCTATCTATCTATCTATCTATCTATCTATCTATCTATCTATCTATCTATCTATCTATCTATCTATCTATCTATCTATCTATCTATCTATCTATCTATCTATCTATCTATCTATCTATCTATCTATCTATCTATCTATCTATCTATCTATCTATCTATCTATCTATCTATCTATCTATCTATCTATCTATCTATCTATCTATCTATCTATCTATCTATCTATCTATCTATCTATCTATCTATCTATCTATCTATCTATCTATCTATCTATCTATCTATCTATCTATCTATCTATCTATCTATCTATCTATCTATCTATCTATCTATCTATCTATCTATCTATCTTAATCTTTTTGTGTGTAAAATGCATTATACACGATGAATGTAAAACAGGTGGCACGGTGGTTCAGTTGGTAGAGCTGTTGCCTCACAGTGAGAAGGCCGTTGGTTCAAATCCCAGCCCGGGGCCTTTCTGGGTGGAGTTTGCATGTTCTCTCCGTGCATGTGTGGGTTTCGCAGGTACTCCAGTTTCCTCCCACAAACCAAAAACATTCATGCTAGGCTGATTGGTGACTCTAAATTGTCTCTAGGTGATAGTGAGAGAGTGAATGGTTGTTTGTCTCTACGTGTCCCTGTGATGGACTGGAGACCTGTCCAGGGTGTCCCCTGCCTCTCGCACAGTGATAGCTGGACATGGGCACCAGTGACCCTCGTGACCTGAAAAGTAAGAAACGGGTAAAGATGTGATATGATGGATGGATGATTTTAAACAGGGGTGTCCAGTTTTGTATTTTGAGAGCCACTATTCTGCATGTTTTACTTGTTCTTCTGCTCCAACACCTGATTCAATGGTTGAATCACCTCTTTATGTTCTGCAGAATCCACTGATTCAAATCAGGTGTGTTGGAGCAGAGGAACATCTAAAACATGCCGGAGAGTGGCCCTTGAGGACTAGACTCCCCTGATTTAAGGACTTGATGATCAGATTTTTTTAGTAGTTTATACAAATGTTTTTGTGTAATATTAACATCACCCTACATTCCAAAGAGCTTCCCCCACCAGGTAAGATACTAAGTATAAACTTTTCACTGAACCCCACTCCAAAAGATTTAAATAGGAAATCATCTCTGAACATAAAAGTCTTAGTGTTTCTATCTTAATATTTTTCCCATTCTCTGAGTAAACTGCTTTGTCCAGAGGGTGTGAAAGTTTGTTTTGGCAGCTCTTTGATGTTGTGCGATATCTTTAGAAGTACGCACGGAAGGTCAACAGCCGAACAAATCTGTTCTCAGAAATCTAAGTCAAGAGAGTCTGACACCGAAGTGTGCCCCCGAGGCAAAACTTCACCTCTAACAGAACTTCTGTGGGAGAGATGCTGCCACCTGCAGCAGAAATGCACCATGTCTGCACTCCGGTAATAAATTCAGCTCAGCACAGAGCAGCAGAGGAAAAGCCTCAAGCAACTGTGAACAGAGGTTCCCAAATCTGCTGCAATAGACCTCAATCAAACAGTAGTTAGGCTGACTGACAGTCAGTTGAAACACACACAACTGGACTACTAGGAGGAACGGAGCTGAAGGGGTTAACTAGATGAGTCACTTATTTGACAGCTTTCCTCATCAAATCCTAACAAATGTAAAATTCCTTCCATCTTACACGCATCCAATATACCGTATTTTCCACCGTACACGTTGCACAACCCTATAAGTCGCATCAGTCCAAACATGTCTAATAAAGTGAAAAAATTATATGAATGCGTCGCTTCACCGTATACATCGCATCTATGGATCTTACCAAGCTCCGCCCAGAAACGCCCCCTAAACTCCAACATGGCTGCGTGTATCACAAACAAAGCCTCTCGGGGCTATGGAAACATGGCGTCGACTGACTCTCTGCAGGGTAGTTCTGAGTCGATTAGTGTATCATTTCTGCCGGATTTCAACAAAATATTGGCCACGACAATGGACAGGGGAACCAACAAGTTCATGTCATCTTTTTTGGACGAAATCAAGTTGTTTGAGCCACGCGATGCCTCCAACAGTGTGCGTATCACAGCGTAATGCTATCGGTCGATGAGGAAACCAGCAGCTCCTCACACCCTCAGCATTATTACAGTATAGCTGTGGACAGGATCACTGATGCCTATTGTTCTTACAAGGCTGGGTAAGTCGGGCATTCATGGTTTTGAGGGTTACTTTTGACATCAGTGATTTCTGTTGTTGGCAAATGTTTTAGTGTGCCCAGTCCTGATACACTGTACTCGGTGCTAGCGTGGCTAACACGATTACAGTTTAGTGAAAAGCCTTTTCAGGTAGAATGAAATCTTTAATGTATGTTAGATACGGTACACATTGCATATTGATCTCTTCAGCTAACGTAAGACTGTGTAACAGACAGGCTTCAAGGTGTAGTAGAAGTTGTATCGGTATCGGTAAATGCGGTCCCGCACAAGCTCACAATGTAAATTAGCATGTCTAAAAAAGCTAAGTCTGGTCCTCTGGAAATCCATCTGGTCCAGAGGACCAGACTTCGATTTTTAGATTTTTCTACCTGGATTATTGAGCATGCATCAGGGTAAATTGGCATGTGTTTAATACTACTGTAGCTTTTGTTTGTGAGACGGTCACGCCCCTGGTAGCTGCGCTGTGACGTGGAATGGGCATTAGCCAATGAAACGCGGCCCTGTGGGCGGAGCTTGCTAAGGTCCATTATGAGTCACAGCTGACGCTTCACTTTTGTTACATGTCACCGATGACAACCTGGAAACGTGGGCCGGTGTTGTGCCAAAAATCGATTGGCTGTCAAATGTTGGCCACTGGAGCGTACACGGGAAAACTAACAAGAATTTAACAAGATTAACACTTAAAAACAATTATTTGTTTGCTCAACTTTATGGTAAATGGTAAATGGAGCTTATTTATATAGCGCTTTCCAGCCCCCTGTGAGGAGCCCCAAAGCGCTTTACAATACCAACCATCCACCCATTCATTCAGACATTCATACACCGGTAGTGGTAGCCTGCCTTGCAAGGCGCCATCCAGACCTACCGGGAGCAACTCGGGGTTAAGTGTCTTGCCCAGGGACACAACGACACATGGTGGGCGGACGCGGGATTCGAACCTCCAACCTTCCGATCGGGGGTCGACTGCCATTACCACTGTGCCACGGTCGCCC
>JBBPBX010103430.1:0-11883 GCA_038048925.1 Garcialebias charrua | reverse complement strand
GTCTGCCTAGGGATTCTGCACGCGAGGAAAGCTGGAATTCCCCGACTCCTGCTTCCACTGCCGTCGAATGTCGGCAGTAGTGAGGAAACGACGTGCTGACGCGTTGGCCAAATCCATGGCTAGGAACGCGGCGCTGAAGGTCGCACGTCGCACTAAAGTGCTCGCTCCTGAACCGGAGCTCGAAAACGTGGACCTGGAATGCAACGGTCGAGTCGGAGAGGACAACATGTCGGACTCCTCAGTTGTCGTCGAGGACTCGACGCCCGAAGTGTCCGACCAAGACGCCGAATATGGTCACAAAGGAGAAACTGTGGATTCCTCCCAGAACCTGGCGCAAATCCTTCCGGAACCGGACTTGTCGGTACCTGCTCTGTTCGACCTGTGTCATAGGGCGGCGGATGCCCTGCAGGTCACGTGGCCAGACCCCACGCCTCGCCAACAGGCTACGAGGCTAGCGGGAAGCTACTTCTACGCGAAGCAGCCGACAACGTCGCAGAAAATGCCCATTTTTCCGGACTTCCTCATGGAGCTCAAACGCTCCTGGGCGGAACCCGGAGCTTCCATCATGCTGCCATTATCCCGACTCCTTGATGTCACGGGAATGGAGACAGCGGGCCTCGCCAATGCACCCCTGATAGAGGAGACTCTGGCGGCTCACTTGGCCCCCACAGCCACGGGGACAAAACTAGCGCTACCCAGCAGGGCTTGCCGCGCTTCGGAGAAACAACTCGAGAAGTGCTACAAGGCTCAGGGCCTTACGGCTCGCGTAATGAATGTATCGACCATGGTGCAGGCGTACCTGGCAGAAAAACTGCAAGATATCCAGGTAACGAAAGACGAGCAGGCCGCAACGGAGGCCATGGAGGAGGCTCGTCGTGCTTCTGACCTCGTGCGCCGCATGATGGGGACAATAGCCATTTCCCAAAGCAAAGCAATGGCAGAAATAGTTGTTGCCCAACGTCATCTTTGGCTAACATTGTCGGACCTCCCGGAAAACCAGAGGTCCACTTTCCTCCAGCACCCGATCGAGTCGACGGGACTCTTCGGGGGAGCCCTGGAACGCGTCCAGGCCAGACTGGGACAAAGACGCAAACAGGCGGAAGCCCTCCGCGAGGGGTTGCCGAGGAAAAACTTTGCACCCCCAAAGGGAGACACGCGTGGCCTCCCACGGAAGAGACCCGCTGGTGACGGTGAAACTTTCCAGTACCGGCCGAGGACCTCTTCAGTGACTCCATGTGGAAAGCAGACTCGGACCTGATGAAACAGGACAAACTGATAATTTTACAGGTTTGCCCGCCCACGTGGTACGGGAACCTAACTTCTTGAGCCCAGTCTCCCCTTGTAAAAAAACTAAGAGGAGCGAGTGGCATGTGTGCGCGCACCAAACATGACTCGCCTATTGCATGTGTAAACAAAACAAACACTGTTTCAGACATGTACAAAAATAAAAGTACCAAAGCACAGACTGCCCTGGTTCTTGACTCGAGTCCCATTTTTATAAACAAACCATGTGGTCAAACTATGAACCGCAGCGAGATACACAAGCTCTGCCAGAGACGGTCAGATCTTGCAATATCTTCTGTCGGGCCGACCAGCCTGCTCGGAAGAGTGCAAGAGGGGTCAAAGGTCACCCCTTCGGCGCTAAAACACGACGAGCAGCAATTCAACATGCCCTCCAGGCTCAGCGCGCATGCGCAGGCCTGGAAGGCGTGTCTACCAAATGATTGGGTCATGAGTCATGACAACGATATGTCATGTCACGGGCTCAAGTTGCAGTTCTCAAAAAGACCGCCCCGCTTCCCAGGGGTGCTGCAATCTAAGATCAACCCTACACGTGCACACGTGCTGAGGGAGAAAGTTTTGACGATGTTGCAAAAGGGAGTGATTAGTTTGGTCTCGGAACGCAAGCTACGCTCTGGTCACTACAGCAAGTACTTCCTGGTGCCCAAAAAGGATCATTCCCTGAGACCGATTCTGGATCTCAGGACTCTCAACAAAAGGATTGAAACATTTAAGTTCAAGATGCTTACACTGCGGCAAGTTCTCCAGTCTGTGAGACCTGGAGACGACGCGTGTATAGTGGATTTAAAAGATGCCTATTTTCAAATAGGCGTGTGGAGGAAACACAGAAAGTTTCTCCGCTTTGCTTTGAGGGAAACGCTTATGAATTCAAAGCTTTACCCTTCGGTTTAAAGACTGCTCCGCGTACATTTACTAAATGTCTGGATGCAGCCCTGACCCCTCTTAGGAATCAAGGACTCAGGGTCATGAATTACTTGGATGACCTGCTTATTCTGGCTGAAAGCAGAAAGCAGGCTCAGTCACACTCCTATAAGGTGATTTCTCACCTAGAGTCTCTCGGTTTTGTCATAAACCTACAAAAAAGCGATTTGACTCCATCACAGGTTACCGTATTTTTGGGAGTACAGATCAACACTGTCCGGTACAGAGCATGGCTCTCGAAGGAATGAGTTTCCTCCATTCGCCGTTGCCTGGAAAGATTTAAACTGGACCAATGGGTCCCTGTGAAAACCTGCCAGCGACTTTTAGGCCTCTTGGCAGCAGCCATTCCCTGTGTGCCACACGCATTACTGAAAATGCGGCCCATACAAGTAAGGCTAAACCAACTAATACAACCCGACCTGCCTAATCAAGCAGGAAAGGTTAGGATAGATTCACTTTTAGGCCTCTTGGCGGCAGCCATTCCCTGTGTGCCACACGCATTACTGAAAATGCGGCCCATACAGGTATGGCTGAACCAACGAATACAACCCGACCTGCCTAACCAAGCAGGAAAGGTTAGGATAGATTCAGAGTGCCTGGAGGCCCTGGAACCCTGGAGACATCTGTCTGTTTTCACGGAAGGGGTCTCACTGGGAAGGGTGTCATCTCGTGTGGTCATCACGACGGACGCCTCAAAAACAGGATGGGGGCGATCTGTAGAAATCAGAACGCCCGCTGCCTTCGGAATGAGCAGGAAGCGAGATTATATATCAACTTCCTGGAGTTGCTGGCCGTATTTCTGTCATTAAAATACTTCTTCAACAAATGTCTGATTGCTGGACAACATATCCTGGTGAAATCAGATAACAGGACCACAGTGTCTTTCATCAACAGAGAGGGAGGGACAAGGTCCCGGGCCCTCCTCGGACTGGCACAGAGGATGCTCACATGGTGTGCTCCAAGAATCTTGTCACTTAGGGCAACTCATGTCCCTGGTGAACTAAATTATGGAGCAGATGCCCTCTCAAGAGGACCTCTTTTGACGTCAGAATGGAGCCTGAACCCACGGATTGTGGAACAGATCTGGTCACGGTTTGAGAGAGCCTCTGTGGACCTGTTCGCTTGCAGGGCTAGCTCACACTGTGACCTCTACTTCTCCTTGAGGGAAGCAGACGCTCCATTGGGTATGGATGCTCTGGCACATGATTGGCCTGCAGGGGTGCTCTACTATGCCTTTCCACCTGTCCCTCTGATCGGGGCGACATTGGAATGGGTACGCCAGGGAGCTCTCTCCCTGATTCTCATAGCCCCCAGATGGCCACAGAAAACGTGTTTCCCGGAGTTGATCTCAATGTTATCAGGGATACCATGGCAATTGCCTTCTCACAGGGACCTGCTGACTCAGGCGCGTGGACAGCTTCTACACCCACATCCAGAGTTATGGCAACGTTCAGCCTGGCCTCTGAAGGGATCTGGCTGAGAGCCTAAGGCTTTGGTTGCTTTGTCCCAAAACAAACAACAACAACATTCACTAAGGTCTTTCCAGTAAGGACCTGGAAGGTTACCCTGTGCTTGGCCTGGGTTTTCTACCTCCACCTTTGTCACCCAATTTCTTGTGACGTGGTGGGTCCTTTTTTCCTCCTGTTTCTCAGGATGCTCCAATGGGAAAAGGAGATGATGAGTATTCACACTGTTACGGCTGCAGTGGTTTTTGGTTCTGCAGGCCTTCTGCAGGTGTTTTGTGTTGCCCTGATTGGTGCACTCCCTATTATTTAAGCTGCCATGCATGCAGCAGGAAAAAAGGCTTTTCCCCCTTCCTCCTCCTCAGAACACCGTTTTGGTTTGGTTTGTACCTTATGGTTGGTGTTGGTGAGTTTTGTCTACAATAATCATTTTGGGTTTCTCAGTTTAGGCATTCATTTATTCATTTATCTAGCAGGTATTCATTTTTCTAGGTTTCTTAGCTCTAAACTAATTTAATAAATACCTTTTTTATTTAATCACAAAATCCTTGTGTGGTCTCCTTTAATGTTACCCCACCAAATGAGCCTGGTGGACGTAACATTGTGGGGGCTCGTCTTACGCTGAACCTTGTGGTTTTTTTTTTCCTCCTTGGTTGGCTTGATTGGGTTTTTGTCGGTTTTGGTCTTACTTTTGTTGTGGTGTGTTCCTTGTGTGTTTGCTTGGAGGTCCATGAGGATTTTGTTTGTTTTGGTATTTTGTGGGCTTTCTTTTTGAGGGGGGAGGAAAGTCTTGCTGGTTAAAATAAGTGAGTGCTGACTGGTGTTTGTTGTTTTGGCTACTCCATTTTTAGTCGACCCTGTTTGTTGTTTTTGTTTGTTATTTTTGGGCTGGATTCTGGGCTGAGGGCACCGCCCTGGTTGCTGCCTGAGAGGTTTTGGCCTGGAGGGATTTGCTGCCAGTGGCATTTTGGTGCTTCAACTGCTTTGGCTACCTTGGCTCTTGGAGGAAGGCCTGAAGACTAGGCTAAGTTTAGTTAGTTTTTTTCACTTAGTTAGCTGTAGGAAAATGGAGATTTGCCATTTGTTTGCACCAGTCATGCATTTCTTTATAGTGGTTGGACAAAGAATTTGGTAAAATTTGGTATTTGGTATCTGACTAGCTTTTGGTAGTTGGTATTTGGTATTCTGGTTAAAATTTGGTATTTGGTATTCTGGTTGGACTTTGGTATTTGGTACTTTGGTTTGGTATTTGGTATCTGACTAGCTGTTGGAATTTGGTTTGTTAAAATGGATATTGTGAGTTCTTTTTTGGCTTCCCCTACTTTTGAACTTTTGGAAAAGCTCACTAAGGAGCAGATTCGTCAGGTAGCTGAACACTTTAAACTTGATTTTGAAGCTGTAAAAGGATTGAGGTTACCCCAGCTAAAGAGTTTTTTAAAAGACAATCTTGTAAAAATGAATGTCTTTCCTATTTCTCTTTCAGATGCTGATATAACGGACATGACTTCCGGTGGTGCAGATTCGTTAACTGGTGCCTCTAAGTCAGATGGGGAAACTTTGGATCCAACCGTAACCCAAGATTCTCAATTAATGTTTCAATTTAAAAGATCTGAGGTTGCCCATATGGAAAAGATATATAAAAACCATATAAAAAACAAGTAACCTTATATCATCCTAAGTGTATGTTTTGTATATTGTACAACATATAAGGCTTATATGATACATATAAGGCATATATGATTTACTCCTGAAAGTGGCACCTTTTGCATAGATTTCATACAATGAATTTTACAAGAATCATATAAAAACCATGTATGTTGAATATAAAAACTATGTATGTTGAATATAAAAACGATGTATGTTGAATATAAAAACTATGTATGTTGAATATAAAAACTATGTATGTTGAATATAAAAACTATATATGTTGAATATAAAAACTATATATGTTGAATATAAAAACTATGTATGTTGAATATAAAAACTATGTATGTTGAATACATGGAACTAATATGTAAACTTATATTTCACATATATGTTTCATATGTTTCTCTTTTTAATTTTATACAATAATTTTGTAAAACACTTATACTTTACATATATGAAAAAATACGGTTACATATAAGTTTTTTGTATTGAAAGTACTTTTTTTAAGGAAATCGATGTCTTAAATTTTTTTTGTTAATGGCTACCAACAAAAAGTATTAATAAAAAACTTATATGAGTATGAACCATTACATACCGGTATATATTTATATGCATAAATGACATGTCAGCTTATGAGAATTGCATAACATTAAAAAATTACCTATTCTTATGGTTTCATGCAGTTACCATCAAATTTACATAATAAACACAAGTCACTTTAGAAATTGACAAAATTTTATTTGAACTTATAATGGTAACATGGTAACTAACATGGTAAACGGGATGAAAAAATTAAGCCTTTTAAATAGCTAAAAACTGTCAACACTTCACACTAACAAATTCACAGAATAATGTATTTAATCTCAATTAGACATTTTTACTTTTAGCGCGAAGCTCTGTGATCTTTCCATTGATCGTGCTTCCACTGCTGGAGGGCTGTGTCCCAGGCCACCGCTCAAGAGTTGCACCTACGTATGAACACAAAAGGGACATGGAAAAAGAATATCAGTACAATTGTTAATTTGAAAGAAACCAAGAAAAATCAACATTAGAAGGTTATTTACATCAAGGTGTGGGGGTTAAAACATTTTATATCACTCTATATGTCTACTAAGAAATACCCTGATGCGTGCTCAATAATCCAGGTAGAAAAATCTAAAAAAGCTAAGTCTGGTCCTCTGGACATTCAAAAAAAAAAAAAAAAAAGCAAAAAAAAAAAAAAAGAAACGTTTCGTCTTTCGTCCGAAAGACTTCCTCAGTCTGAGTTGCTGTATTCAGCTCAGTCTTATAAATAGCACCCTCTCACAGTGGATCAGTGGTTGAACGTTTCTGCGCTGTGGCTTCTCAAATTACGTCAAGAATTTTGAGCGAAAACACGAGAATGAACGCGAGAAAAAACGCAGAGCTGTGCCAGTGAACGCGCGCGAAGGGAGTGGCGTTCGGCCAAAAGCAGCGCTATACCTGGGCCTTAATGAACCAGACACAGTACATCAAACTGTTAATGTGTACTGTAGTCACACTCTGACACAATACAGGTAGTCCCCGACTTACGAGCGAGTTCCGTTACAACGAGGCGCTCGTAAAGCGAAAATTCGTAACTTGGAACGGCCGCCACGTGTCTCGTAAGTCCGGAATTTTCGCTCGTAAGTTGGAACGGTTTCGCTAGCGCGACTACAAACACTCGTTTTTCATCGAAAAACTGCTTATGAGTGCATAAAAATGATCGGAAACGTGTGTCCACATGTTTAGCTAACGAACTGTGGTGAAAAAACACAGAAAAACTCAGTATTTTTTGCGTTTTTTCCCAAAATTGGCCAGCTCGTAAGTCCGGATCCTCGTAAGTTAGAGCGCTCGTAAGTCGGGGACTACCTGTAAAAGTCTGAAAACTTACTGTAGATAGCATCCAGTTTTTTTGTCCAGAGGTAGACGAGCATCTCCTCGGCCTTGTTTCCCCCCTCGAAGATTGCTGACCAGCAGAGTCTCCGCAGGAAAGACTGCTGTGAGCAGATGCCTCACAAAAACTGTAGCCGAGTTTGCATTGGTAGCATAGGCCCAAGCCAGTTTCTCGACCGTCACTCCAGTCCCAGGATGGATCTCCACCTGTTTAATGGAGACATGCAAAAGGTGCATTTAGGATACTGTTTAGTGATGAATGTTTTTATTCATTCTTTATTAACCAATCACCTTAGATGACAGGATATCCCTTGTTGATGGAATGACCGACTCGCATGGGGAGCTTGAGGGTGTAGGCCTGGAAAGGGACGGCAGTGAATCTGCAGATGATGGACCAGGCCTGGACTGCAAAGAACTTTTTGAGGTGGCAGTTGTGGTGTGTTCAGTTCTGAACTGTACCTCTTAGGATGTTCAGCTAGATTAATTACAGTCTTCATAGACTTTAGGAGTTCAGGCAGATCTGTACCAATTAGATAACAAAATATTGTTCTTTATTACAAAGTTCAGTTTTGTAAAAATATTAAATTATTTGAATTTTATTGACTGTGTAATTGTTAAATGAGTGAAGTGATACCTTGAAAAACCAACGCCCTCAGTTTAGCATTCTCGTCTTTCAGTTCCTGGATCTACCGCTTTAATTCAATCACTGTCTGACTTTCCTCATGTTGAAGGTCTGAAGGCGGAATATCACTGTACATGGCGAGGAATTCCTCTGCAGGGTCCTTCCCAGTGAGAGCTTTTGGCTTCTGTGTACGCAATGATAAAGAGAGAACTGTCAGTATATTTGTATGATACAGAACTCTAAATAGATAAAAGAAAATTGATGTCACCTTGGCTTGAGTCAGAATCTGAGTCTCATCTGTATCCGAGCAGTCAGAATTGTGTTGGTATTTTAGAGGGCGGACAGATACCCTCTTGGTCAGCTCTAAAGGACTGGATGGGTGGAGCAATAAAAAATAAAAATAAAAAACAAACTCAAAAGGTGACCTCGTAAGTACTCACTAGCTTTGTTCAGTAGTTCTGTGGAGGCGTTGGATAGTTTGGCAGCTGGACACCTACACAGGTGATTTAAAGAAAAATAAGCATGCCCATTTTTAATAAAAGGGCTTACTAAAAAGGTCATTACTTTTGAAAGCGGAATTTAAAAAATCTACATTACCTCTGACACGCTCTTCTTCATCAGAAGATGTTAATCCTGCAAAAAATGTTCACAAACATTGATGTGAAAAAAGTTTTAGGCCCAATTTTTGTCAGCAGATTACATATGTATAAATCACTTGAGAATGACAAACATACCGCTTAAAAAAAACTCCGGAGCTACTTTTTAAGTGCGACTCCTTTTGGATTTAGTCACCATGTCCAGGTCCTCCTCATCCTGCTCTGCCTGACTAGTCAGGTTGTAATTCTCACACTCACAACGTTTGGCTTAAGTGAAGAGAGAAAAAAACACATTTCAACATTATTTGGATTAAGATATACATTTCATTTTAAATGTATCAAAACTTACAAGAAGTACTTTTTATCTTTATTAATGGGATGTCATCCAGTCACCCCCAGGGTTAATTTTATCCCTCAATGCCCGTTTGGTTTTTGTGTCACTCATCTTATTTGGCCAATTACCACACTTCACTAGTATTGGCCAGAATTGGACACCACTACTTTTGAAAAGTGGGACACCATCAATGTTTACAGTAATCTGCACATCATTGCTGACGTAAATAACGACAGATCCCCTTCTCTAGGTCACAGTACATGTACTGCCCGCCACATTTAGGCTCCGTGGTGTTACACTGTGGGGTAGTAGTGTATGGCAATCCACAGGCAATGTGTCCTTGCTTTCTTAATATGGCCAATAAACCATTAAAGCCCCACTGACATGATTTTTTAATTTTCATAAAATTGCTCAAAATATATATCTTTTATCATTTAAATATGTTCATTTTTGCAAACAAAATGCTAAATCACTTTAATTTTGCTTTAAAAGTGATTTTGAACTTCAAGCTGTGTTTAATCATGGGAAATCCAACTATACACGAACGCACCATCTGTGATGTAACACTGGGCAGAGGGCTCTGGTCTCTTTAATAGCGGACCATTTAAAACCTGACGAATTTAGCAATCTATGTGAAGATTTGATCTATTTGTCTTCATTTTGGGAAGCAGAAAATAGTTTGGGTGATGGAACAAGAAACAACAGGATCTAATTTAGGTCTGATGCTGTATCAGACTTACCTTCATGTCGAGCTGCTCATACCTACGCACTGTGACAAGCACAGAGCTCTGCCCGGTGTGACATCACAGATGGTGCGTTCGGGTGTAATCAGATTTCCCATGATTAAACATGGCTTGAAGTTCAAAATCACCTTTAAAGCAAAATTAAAGTGATTTATCATTTTGTTTGCATAAAGGAACATATTTAAATGATAAAATATATATATTTTGAGCAATTTTATGAATAGTAAAAAAATCATGTCGGTGGACCTTTAAGTGCTCTGTGTGTCAATGCGTGTTCTAAGCCCCATTACTGTACTGTAATGTAGTTCACTTCGCCTATCCTAACACAGTACCCTACATAAATATCAAAAAAACACATACAGTACATTTAGAGACAATTTAGAGACAATTACAGTAAATCAAAAAATAAAATCTTACTTTGAGCTGGTCAAGCCTGTCTCCGTCTGTTTGCATGTTAGCTCTTGCAGGTCCGAGTTCTGCATTTTCGTGCTGCTCCACGCGGTCCAAACTGTTTACAAGAAGGACTGTTAGCATGTTAACTCCATACATAATGAAGGGAAAAAGAGTGAATAACTTACTGCGCCGTTTCTTCGCTGTGTCCATCCAAAAGGCCGCACCTCGTTAGCATTTTAGCTCCGCTATTAGCTGCGTTTGTTAGCATTAGCACCTCCAAAAGGCATCCGCAGCTGTTTCTTGTTCTCTGCGTTTTAGCATGATAGGTCGGTGTCCATCCAACATCTGAGCTGCCAGTCGGACATTGATGCGAGCTCCCGGCCGCCGCCTGTCGGCTCCGTGCCCCCGGTGGGGCCTTAGCATCTACCCGTTCATGCTACAGCAAGGCCTGTTATTAGCATGTTAGCTCGTTGCTACTCAGGTCCGGCTCGCTGACGCTGTCTGCTGCTTCACGCGGTCAACAGCGTCGTTTTCATTCGCCCATCCGTCCCTCAGCACAACCGCCGTTCATCTACATCTCATGTATCCGTGCGCAGGAACCTCTTAGCGGACACGGACGGTCCGACTGTCGAAGCTGGAGAGCAACCGAAGCTAACCAAAACATGGCGGCACTGCCGAAAACTGACTGCTGCCGGAAACTGGCGGAAACTGTGGGAAACTGCCGGAAACTCTATCTGTTTTTTTTTATATAAATAATGTCCAAACATAACAAAATAAAATTTGGCACACCTAAAACAATTAAAAGTAAAATTGAATTTATACATGAGTTTGTAATAATTGATGTGAACATGTATGATTTGGAAATGTAATTATCAATACAGAACAAGGAGCTTCATTGATCACGTTGACTATCATCATTACATTTTAACACATTTACTATGTAAAAATTAATTTGAACTCAAGGTGGTGTGAAACATGAATAAAGTTTAGATTTTTTTACTATTATTTTTTTAATTTGAGCTAAGTTTGTGTGTGCTTTTACTGGTAATGTATACCCATAGTAATTCACAGCCCAGGTCCAGGTTGAGAAATGCGTTTAAGACAATAAAAGTGCACTGTGTACTCAAGACCATGTTTATTGTTGTGTTTATTAATATATTGTATATTTATTAGGGCTTGAGGAAGTGCTAAATAATCCATAGTTATACCTTTGGCGTCTCCCTACAACACACGTTTTCTATAGGGGAAAGGAAGCTGCAGTGACCACTTTCAATTTAATTTCATATTTTTATTAATTATGATGTGTTCGGAACTCCGAATTGTCGTAAGTCGTGGGCGTCGAGGACCACCTGTATTTTCAATGCCTCGTAGCTCATCTTCACTGTCAGAATAACGTAGAAGTAGATGTCTCTTTAGCGTTTTCGCCATGCTCTCATTCTTAAAGCCATCACAATTCTGTTGTGCTTCTGAAAGATGGAAACATTTTTTCACTGTCACACTTTATACAGACAAGTGATCAGTGTCTATTGGAAAATATGGTAATTCCACAGTGCAGAAGTTGGCCAGATGTTCTCTAATCAGAACTGAACTGAGCTTTTATGTCAACCATCCACTTTCCCACTGGCTTTCACAAAGCTATATATGCAACTCAGATAGTTACACCATGTATGTACTGTGTATACAGTATACAATGTCCACTGTCCAGCTCGACTGTATGTCGGCTACTGAACACACATTACTGTAAATGATTAAATGTAATCTGCATGTGAGCATGGAATTAATTTTAGGTTTATGGATTGATGAGGAATTATTTTATTTAGGTAACAAATGAGGTTACACGTCTGAAAAAACTACATTTATTGTTATGTGAAGAATTTTGCAATGCCTGTTATCAACATACAGTATATGTATTCATACACATATAATGTATATGAACCTTTTCAAAACAATCATTTAGGGGTTAAAAAAA
>JBBPBX010103426.1:0-11885 GCA_038048925.1 Garcialebias charrua | reverse complement strand
GCCATAATAGGACACCATTGGTGCTACAATGCTAAGCTAATTTGTATGAATGCTAACTGCCCTCTGTTCCCGTTTCTCACTGTATTTTATCCAGAACGTATTTCAGCATAGAATATACAATAGAATATATCTTTATTGGCATCGTCATTGCACCGAAGCACAAAACATTGCAATTGACGCACACACTGTCCTTGAGAGGGGACGTGCGCACAACAGCCGCAGCAGTAATTAAACCGTGCCGCAACAATCAGATAGGGAAAAAAAGGAAGGTTATGTAGAGAGATAGACCCCTCATCTCTGACCTGGGTTTGCACCTTTTCACATCTCTCTGAAATTCTGAGTGGTACACTGCTCCTGAGGCTCTCAAGGAGACAAGTGGACACTATTTTATTACATTATTTTGAATCAAAACACAATATGTCATAAGAGACTCTCTTATTCCTCTATTTTGTGTTAATGAATAACCAGTGGTGGGCACAGACCGCTAGAGAGCGCTAAAGCGCTAATCCGCTTACAGCGGACCTAAATTATTTGTCAGCGTTTTTGTGGTTTGACTAACTTTTATAATTCATAAGCGGATTTGTGCTATTTTTATTTAAAATGCAGTACCGCTAATAACTAATTATCTATCAGTAAAAACGAATTATTTACAGGCTCTTATACTGGCTCCGTAGCTGCTTGTTTCACCTTTTTCCCCCTTGCTCCCTCACCGTAAAGAGCAGAGAGGAGGGAGGGTTGGAGGGGGAGCAGAGGGAGAACAGACTCGGATCTACCATGTAGGCAAATGATGCCGTTGCCTGGGGCTCCCAATCAGCAGGGGCCCCGGCCCTGCCCCGCCCCGGCCAGTCACCTACATCCCTAACATTGCTCATGCTTGTTAATGTACATTTAACATACAAATAATTATAGCTACGATGAAAACGATCATTAAAAACGCAATACAAAAACCGGTCGATTTCTGTATCCCCCTACTAAAAATGGACTATTCCATCTTGACATCTTCCGGGTCAGAGGTGAACTCGGGTGCTAACGTTTATGGCTAGCTGTTTGCGCTCGGTCTCTTCATAAATCCGCAGAGAACCCCGCTGTTTCAAGCCAAATTAACGCGGCCGGAGGATTGTATTGTGTGTTTTGTGTCCACCACTCGACGGTGAGTCGTTTGTTTTATTTATTTGGGTTCCTTTTATGTAGAAATGCGGTTGCGACACGCCCGTGTATTTGAGATTTAAAAGTGGTCTTAGGGATTAAAAGATCATTCTCATTTTGTTAATTTTGTGGCCGAATAGAATATATGTACGTAAAGTATTAAATAAATCCTTTGATTTTTGTAATTTCATCCTTTTAGGATCATTTTAGTTACTTTTCATTAAATCTGTTGACTGCCTATAGAATTTTGGAATTGGTTTAATTTATTTTTCGGTTGCGCAACAAAAAAGAAATTACTATTTGTTTTTTGAAACAATATTGAAGTAAATTAAAGACCGTGTAAAGTGAAATTAAATGTGTGTTTTTAGTTTGTCACATGGCATAAATATGTGTTATTAATCACCCATTTAAATCTGACTGATTAAAACATTGTTTACCTTATAAAATTAAGTCTCAAAAATCATGAAAAAACATGATTTTGCCTTGCCCTGGAACGCTGGGGGCGTGTCAGTGCGTGGGCGTGGTTTCAGCGCAGCTGCGCTCTGTACTGCCCCTGCCCTGAGCTGACTCTCTGTGGAGAGGCAGGCAGCAGAGATCCAGTAAACCTGCTCTGTTTTTATCCGAGTTCTGTCTGTAACAGCAGCTACTTTTTCCAAGAGTTACGCTGTTTTTGTAAATAGTTTTCTTGTGTGTTTTTAATCTGGAATGAATAAAAAAAAAAAAGTTGTACCATGCGGGATTTGAACCCGTGGGGTTTGGGACGGAAGGCAAGCGCTTTATCCATTGACCTATCCAGGCATTACAGATACTTGGTATAAAACCACGCGGTATAAAAAGATGTTATGATTTGTACGGGTGCCCTGACCATTGCGACATCCAGGGAAGATGCACGAACGAGGCATAATTGATTAGCTAGCTAACAATGAACAAAATATCTATGCTATTGCTATCTGATGCTATCTGCGATTCGCGAGTGAACGGCTCCACCGAGGCGAATTTATACGGCTGGAGCTGCAGGGGGTGGGGCTATACTAATGAGGACCGCGTGACGAAACGCGGTCACGTTTAAAACACGCCTAAAAAATCCTGAAATAGAAATATGTTTATACACAGTTTGCTCTATAACTCCAAAATTAATTGAGCTACAATTTTGAGACTTTTTACTCATTTACAAGATTACAATTATGACATTTATAATGTTTATTGAAGAAAATGTTGAAATTCACTTTACACAGTCTTTAAGCTTAATTGACTCTTATATGAATTAAACTTGGATACAACTTGGAAGTTCACTTTAAAACTTGATCTCTAACTTTAATTTTACCTGTACTGTTGATGTGGTCTTTGAATTGAAGTTATAATAAATTAATAATGTAATAAACTTTATTTGTATAGCACCTTCCTGCAATGCCTTGCATTGACCAAGGTGCTTAACAGATATAGGATAATCTAAAAAAATAAATACAAAGTATGTGCATGTGTAATGAAGAATATAATTTGTACGTGCAGCTGTTAATACATGTAAAGTTTTTTTTAAATGTTTGTTGCTCTTTTTGCCAACTGTGATGTTTCTTCTGTCCAGGACTGTAAATATCCAGGTGGGTCAGGAGGAGTTAATGGGAAGCTGCTGCTGTGACGTAAGAGGTAGGATAAAGGTGTATAACAGTTCATGCACCGCTAGTTGGCAGTCTAGTGCAAATATTGCATAACTTGTTGGCTAGCAATTGTTGAATTTAATTAGCGGTTTAGAATTTAGCTTCCCCTAATTTTCATAAGACATTAGTGCTTTTGAAATTGCGGACCTAAATAAATTAATTAGTGCTTTAGAAATAGCGGAACTAATTTTTGGATTAGCGCTGCCCAGCACTGTGAATAACCTTGTGTTAAAGCTCCACTGACATGTTCTTTTAACTTTTCAAAAAATGGCACAACATATATAAATATTAAGATAGACCTCTGACCGTTTTTGCTAAAATAATGTTAAATGAATGACAATTTCTCTCAAAATAGTTTAAAATTAGCGCCGTTTTTTTAGACCGTAAATCCGGATCTTCCGGTCACGTGTCAGCATTCCTGTTTGTGACGTCACGTCCGATACTGAACTCTGCTCAAACGACAAAAATATAGACGCATCCGTCGAATTTAGCCATTTAAAACTACATTATAGCGAAGCCAAATCGCTATAATGTAGTTTTAAATGGCTAAATTCGACGGATGCGTCTATATTTTTGTCGTTTGAGCAGAGTTCAGTATCGGACGTGACGTCACAAACAGGAATGCTGACACGTGACCGGAAGATCCGGATTTACGGTCTAAAAAAACGGCGCTAATTTTAAACTATTTTGAGAGAAATTGTCATTCATTTAACATTATTTTAGCAAAAACGGTCAGAGGTCTATCTTAATATTTATATATGTTGTGCCATTTTTTGAAAAGTTAAAAGAACATGTCAGTGGAGCTTTAAGTAAGCATTATTGAATTCAATGTTTGATAGTTAAAGACTGTTTAATTTAAACTGTTTAATTCAAGTTGGAAATCCAATGTTATTTCAAAATGATTGTCACTTCTTCATATGATGAATCAAATGGTGAAAGTGAATTAATATGTCAGACTGAACTCCTCAGTTTTGTTAGAAGTTTGAAACAGCTTTAATCAAGTGTTTGGCATCTAACTGTCTGTCTTCTCCTAAAACAAAGCCTATCTGTACTTCCAAGTGACCTTCATGCACTAACTCTTCCACTGGTTCGTTTGGATCAATCGGGGAAGAACAAGTCTGATCACAGATCCTTTCTAAAAGTTCTAAGCTAAGCTGGAACTGACAGAGTCTGCTGTGGACCTCAAGCCATGAGGTTCCCCAAAGAGCTGAATGAACGCCAGTCAAGCTCCATCTGAATGAATTTTCCTCCAAGGAAAGTTTTATTCTGAAAAGCCAACCAGGACGTGCGTTACTACGGTCCGAGTCTTGGCACACGTCTGGAGAGGCTGAAGAACGGTAAACGAACTGACCAACTGGACCGAGGGGGACTGACCGTCTTCACGAGGTAACAAGTCGTCAAATGATTTGCCAAGGGTACCAACGTGTAGCCGAGATCGGCCAGAGAGCTGCCATGTTTCTGGTTAAAACACATCAAGATAGTACCTCTCCTCATGACTACTTTTCTTTCATCCTCCATTTTCTCTTCACTGAAACTTTCTTACTTTAAGTAACTAAGCTTTAAGTTTATTGTGCCAGCAGAGATATGTTATTAACACCCATAACTTGCGTTCTGTTGTTCCTATGACGTTACGGACACTAATTATAGGAAAAATGATCAACCAATCATGTACATATGTTGTGATGTAATCAGAACAAGCGCTCAATACAAAAACAACTGGACTTTATTTGTTGTAGAAAACGTTTCACCCTTTATCCAAAGGGCTTTTTCAATTCAAAAGAGCAGCTGTGAAACAGAAGTTTTATACAGGTTGACATGCCACGCACCAACATGTAAATTGGAAGCTGAAATAACGCCCACACCTACCGGAGATAACATATCCATTCTATGTAAATTGACGCAACAACACATCACAGCTTAACAGTAGGGGGTTTGTTAAGGTCTTTGTTCCTCTAATCCACAGAAGCAGCTACTCTGTTCTCAACAGGTGTGAACTGTCTGGGAATCAGATTTAAAGCTGCATTATATGTCTTTGAAAGTTGAAACCTGAGGCCCCCCCCTCGGTTAAGAGAAGGCTTTTCCCTTTTAACATACACAGCTTCTTTCACCCCCCTCTCAAACCACCTGTGTTCTCTGTCCAAAATGTGAACATTCTGGTCCTCAAATGAGTGTCCCTTGTCCGTGAGGTGGAGGTGAACAGCTGAGTTTTGTCCAGAAGAGGTGGCTCTCCTATGTTGGGACATTCGTCTGTGAAGAGGCTGTTTAGTTTCCCCAATGTAAAGGTCTGGACAGTCCTCACTGCACTGGACCGCATAAACTACACCACTCTGTTTATGTGTAGGTGTTTTGTCCTTAGGATGCACCAGCCTCTGTCTGAGAGTCCTGCTGGGCTTGAAATGTACTGGGATGTTGTGTTTGTTGAAAATCCTTCTGAAATTCTCTGATAGTCCAGCCACATAAGGGATGACAATGTTTTTTCGTCTGTTGTCCTTTCTCTGATCATTATTGTGTTTTGTCGACTTCCTCGCTGACTTGACAAAAGCCCAGTTAGGATATCCACACGTTTGGAGAGATTTTTTGATGCGTTTCTGTTCCTTTTCCTTCCCTTCTGTCTTTGTGGGGATGTGTTGGGCCCGATGCTGTAAAGTTCTGATGACAGAAAGTTTGTGTTCCAGTGGATGGTGAGAGTCAAACAGAAGATACTGGTCTGTATCTTCTGGTCCTCTGGACATTCAAAAAACAAAGCAAAACAAAAGGTAGAAACGTTTCGTCTTTCACTCTTTCAGGGATGAAGATGTTCACATCCTTGATAGAGAGGAACGATGGTTTGAGAGAGGAGTAAAGGAGGCCATCTTTGTGAAAGGAAACCGTCCATCATTAAACAGAGGTGGAGGCTTCCGTGTTCAATAGACCTTTTACCAGTTGACGTCATCGCACATGCGCACTCGCATTTTTCGAGAATTTACCGGAACCTAGGGCTAACGCAGCCATACTACTGGAGAGTTTTCATTACTGCCAACGGTCGCGATTGGGAAATATGACTTTTATTGTGTTTATAATTGTTCGAGGCAACGTAAACGAGTAAAAGAAGAAGGTGAGACTTGTTCGTTTTACCAAGTCCCTCTAGGAAAGTCGAGTAAAGCGACTAAAAGAAGGAAGTTGTGGCTTCAAGTGCTTTACCGGTAGGACTTCACCCTGACACAAAACAGCGAAGTGTGTAATTGGAATTTTTTTTATCTGGCAGGGCCATTAATGACCCAAACTCCGTGGACTACGTTCCTACATTACATCTTGGATATGGGAAACAGACAAAATGGAGAACAACCTCCCGCAGCAGAACAACATGCTACTGGACAATTGATAAGCTAGCTAGTTCTACTAGACCTCTCTGTACCTCAGTCCACTGCCTGTGTTGAAGTTTCAACCTGTGACATGCAAGGAGATTCTTCCTTCAACCCCCCTGAAGAAATAACAGGTGAGTAAAATGTCATCAAACATGCAGCTGTATAAAAATGAACAGACCACTGCACTGTTAGCCTGTTATCATTTGAACCCTTTCTGCGTTGAAAAAATATAGTAGCTTCCACAAGACAAACATGTTTTATTAACATTATTTGAGGTCTGACAGCACTGCATCTTTGAAAACATTTCAGCCATTTCTCTGTTTCTGTAAGTTATTCGCACAGTTTTGCTGGGAGCATCGGTGACATGCTGTCACAGAAAAAAAATAGCAATCATGCTGTCATCAATGTGTATAAGCATACAGTTTAACTGTACATAAGACTGTTTTGTTTATTGTCAAATATGAATTAATACTTTCTTTGTTTTACAGCAGCAACTGGCCCCCAACTCCTTGCTGACAAAGGGTTTGATGTCAAGTCAGAGGTGGGAAAAAAGGGGAGCTAGTCTGAACCTGCCCCCCTTTCTGCATCCAGGGCACACTGAGGAAGAGGTATGTATTGTACAAGGAGTGTTGTGGCCTTTTGAAGCACTAAGTGCAATAAAGTAAAAATATATTTGTAAGTACAGGTGTTTCCGGCAGCGTGTAACTGGCCCGGCGGGGCACAAAGATTTGCTTGCCCGCTGGGCCGACACGCATTTATGGACCTGTCAGGCCTGTCATGATCCAAATATATATATTTTAAATAAATTCTGTCGACCGTGACATCACATTGGTTGAAGTTTTTGAAGGACATCACTCTAATCCACTAGCTGTGTTTCCATCCATTTTCATTTCGATTTTTGAGCTAATTTTTGAAATCTCGCAAATATGTAAATACAAATTAATGCGAAGCAGAAGTGTTTCCATCTGCTGGCTTGAAGCGCATCTACCAAGCCACGCACAGCGTCATTACGTCAGACGTCAGCGTCATTACGTCAGACGTCAGCACTGCGCATGTCTACAGTAAACAGGAAGTAGCAGTTGAAAACAGAACCTGGCCACACATCTCGTCAAAATGGAGAGAATATTTCAGGTACGTGTTGCTATCGGTCGAGTTGTATTTATTCTGTCATACAAACTAGTTTTAGCGATGTTACATGTTGTCCGGAGCGGAAACAGCTGATCAGTCACGTGACGTGAATGTTCGCTTCGGCAGCACGAGTCGGCAAATGTGTTTCCATCTGTCGCTGTGCGCATCTGCTCATTTTCGAACATCCCAAAAACCACCTCAAGCGAGCGTATAAACTTTTTGGCGAACTTGAGAAAGTAAATACGGATTTTGCCGTTTCCATTAAGCTTTTCTGCTGCGATACTTCAAAATGCGCACCTAGAAACCTTGATGGAAACACGGTTAATGAAAACTCACAGCACTCCTCAGCTGGCTCAGTCATTCCCTCCCCAATTTGACCAAATTTATATTCTGTATTCAAATCCATGTTTATTACAGTAATTGATTAACAGCAGAACTCCTAGGATATTTAAACTAGTACAATATTTACCACAGATCTCCAATTGGCTCTTGTAGGAATTTGTATCCCTTGAGATACTGATCATGCCTGGAGGCTTTTGTTCTGCATTTAAGTGACAGGGGGGGTGATGGGTTTTGTCACTACAATGCAAATGCCTTGGGGACGTGTGTCCATTCCACTGCAGCAGGGCTCTGGGTGGGGGAGTTTTTCTACAACAGGGGTCAACCTGTGGCTGCAAGAATAACCATGCCAGTTGTGTTTCTTGTAACAGAATGGATATATATATATACACAACCCTGTGTACATAATCTCGTTTTCATCACATGTACCACATGCGGTGCAAATGACAATAAATACTCTCTGACTCTCTGACTCTGATATATAAATATGCCCTCAAGGCCTCCTCCATACCAACAGAATGGCCTCATATACATACCAATGGCTGCAAAAATGCTAATTCAATGAGCCATTTGACTAAGGCCCTGTTTACACGGACACTGTGTGGGGGAAACGGATGTTTTGGGTATGTTAATTAGGTGAAAAGTTTTGCGTTGACACGTCGAATTCTGTGGATACGACTCTCTCCCACTCCATCCCCCGTCCTCATGATTTCACTGTAGTTACCATGCTGGGCCGTTAGATGGCGCTGTGATTTTTGGAACCTTCACTACTGCGCATGCGCTGCCTGAGGTAAACAGAGCCGCTGCCTCGTCTGTTTTCCTCTCTGGCTAAAATCAGCTAACTACAAGTTGTTGTCAACAAGTTAACAACAAGTTAAAGCTGGATTTTGGATAAGAGTCAACAGATTTGACACCAAGTGGGACCTCTTCATCTAACAAGCTGCACACCAGACGCTGAGTGGACTGTGGACCAGAACCGGACTTTACTCCGTGATAAACAGCTGACTTACAGCAGGTAAATCAATGTTCTTAATATAATGTTTGCTTGTGTTTACTTTGATCACACAACAACAGAGTTTTTATTTATTTATTTATTTATTTCTGCCAGGTGGAGAAGCTGTCGTTCCAACAGGCTGATGGTTCTGAGGTTCTGATGGGTCCAGATGAACACACAGCAAGAGTCCAGTTCATTAACGTAGTTACAGTTCGGTTCACGTGTTTTAATAGTGTGTTCAGTTTAATTCTCAGTGTTTGTGTTGTAAACTTTGTGGTGCTGAATAAATAAATAAATAAAAAATAAACCTGGTGTCTTCATTTTCACAGCACGTTACGCACTGTTTAAAAAATGTAACGAGTCCAGATAGATACTGTAGTTCAGATAAATTTAAACATCTCCCACGCCAACATAAATACTGTTTATTATTGTTAAACTGTTATATTTTGCAGCGTGACACGTGAAATGTCAGACTGTCCGCGCATGCGGGCTGAGCGCATGTGGTTGACACAAAAGCTCCACGGGAGATGTTTACATTATCAGCAAAGTCGCAAAGAGAAAGTAGCGGTTACACTCAAAATATGCGCCGTGTAAACTGGCCCTAACTCCCATGGGAACTATAGGTAGAATATCCAAATGGCTCACATTTGGTAGTGCTGGTGTTTTAATGAAATAGTCCACACATCCCAAAACAGACATTGATTGTAGTACATTAAATTTAGAAATGAACACACCGACCTTTAAATATAAAGCAACTGTGCTCTAATTTGACTTTTAGGGCCAGTTTACACGGCACGTATTTTGAGTGTAACCGCTACTTTCTCTTTGCGACTTTGCTTATCGCCTACACGACGCTGCTGGCCCCCCTCTTTGACTCCGATACTTTTCTGATCCTGCTCTCAAGGTGGAAGTTTTTCGCTGACCCCCCGCTGATAATGTAAACATCTCCCGCTGATCTTTTGTGTCAACCACATGCGCGCAGCCCGCATGCGCGGACAGTCTAGGGCAGGCTGACATTTCACGTGTCACGCTGCAAAATATAACAGTTTAACAATAATAAACAGTATTTATGTTGGCGTGGGAGATGTAAATTTATCTGAACTACAGTATCTATCTGGACTCGTTACATTTTTTAAACAGTGCGTAACGTGCTGTGAAAATGAAGACACCAGGTTTATTTTTTATTTATTTATTTATTCAGCACCACAAAGTTTACAACACAAACACTGAGAATTAAACTGAACACACTATTAAAACACGTGAACCGAACTGTAACTACGTTAATGAACTGGACTCTTGCTGTGTGTTCATCTGGACCCATCAGAACCGCCGAACCGTCTGCCTGTTTGTTGGAACGATAGCTTCTCCACCTGGCAGAAATAAATAAATAAATAAATAAAAACTCTGTTGTTGTGTGATCAAAGTAAACACAAGCAAACATTATATTAAGAACGTTGATTTACCTGCTATAAGTCAGCTGTTTATCACGGAGGAAAGTCCGGTTCTGGTCCACAGTCCACTCACTCAGCGTCTGGTGTGCAGCTTGTTAGATGAAGAGGTCCCGCTTGGTGTCAAATCTGTCGACTCTTATCCAAAATCCAGCTTTAAAGTTGAGCTAACTTGTTGTTAGCTCAACTTTTAGCACAAAAGAAAGTAGCAGACTGCCAGCAGAGTGAGCCAGCACGCATGCGCAGTGGGTGAAGGTTCAGTAGCACACATGCGCAGTGGGTGTAGGGGGGGGGACATGAGGGAGGGGGGAGATTCGAGCAGATCCGTGTCAATGCAAAACTTTTGATCTAATTAACATACCCAAAACTTTCGTTTCCCCCCACAGTGTCCGTGTAAACAGGGCCTAAGTAAAGTGGAACTTTTGTTTAGTTAAATTTTTTAATCTGTTAATATACAAATGCTGTTTTAGTCACATTTTAGGATTTTGAATCTCACTAGATAAAGAAAGAGCATTTACAACAAAACAGGTCAGTCTCTCTTATCATGGTGACCTAACCAGGCCGAAAGAAAATCCTCTTTGTGACTCTGCTGTTGTCAGATCTGTTCTCTAGTTTATAGTCCAGCTCTCTGGTCATCCAATGACTTGGCAACAGAACCCCATAAACATTAAACTGTCTAACGTCTCCAAGTTGTCAGAGAAGGCATCATTAAAAAAAATGTTAGCAGGTTACTTTCTGTCCTTGTAGGCTACTGTCCTTTAACAAGTGAAATGACAAATACAAACACATCTTCTGGTATGTGTTGTTTCTGTTTGTAACTTATATAAATAATGTGTGTGCAACAATGGAATGTAATAATTGAAATAAAAATGAAGCCATTTCAGTAAGGCACCGTTTATTTTCTTACCCAAAAAATCTGGTAGAAACATCTTTATAACGTGCAAACTTCAGCTGTATTTAATCAGTATCTTTAAAGGTTCAGTATGTAATTTCTGGAACACGCTGGAACTTAGGAAAATTTTGAACAGAGACACGTTTCTGGTCCCTCCCCCTCAGAGCCATATATGGCTCTGAGGCTTGCTCTTGCCCTTGCTCTGTTGAAATTCAAATTCAAGCTCTGTTTTTATTGGCTGATTCAAATTCAAGCTCTGTTTTTATTGGCTGGTTACAAACTCTGTTTTTATTGGCTGGTTAATGGTGGGTCACTGTGGCTTTTTAGAAATGCTTTTAGAGAAGCAAGGGGACAATAGTTTTTTTCAGATATTACTTGTCTAAAATCAGGATGTCAGGAGGTAGTGACAGAGTGAAGAAATATGTTTAAAATATATTGTTAGAAAAGTTACATACGCTCCTTTAAACATCATATCAAAATGAGAAAAGCTTCTGTTGTAATCATCTTGACGTGCAAAAACAGCGGCATAACTTTTTTCTGTGTTTGAACCATTCTTCACTGCATGACTGTTTGCATGTTTCTGCTTCAATTAAATCTGATTCTGCTTGTGAGACATTTAAAGATGTTTTGAACTTCTGGCAGGTCTCTCTGATGGTGTGGAGACTGGACAAGTGCCGAGGTCGTCAGCTACTTCATCTGCCGGAGGGTCTGGATCGAAAACCGTAACCAGGGGCACAGCATACCTCAAAAGAAAAAACATGAAGCTTTAAAATGTAGACAAAATAAAGGAATTAAAGAAAAATACAGATAAGCGTTAGTGATTTTTAATGTTTACTACTACAACCTGCAAAAGGGCAACAATGGCTCCACGCTCAAAATGTCCTTGTGAAGACCAGCAGTGATGGGCTCATTCCGGTCATCAGGATGTCGTGGGTGAAA
>JBBPBX010103425.1:0-11886 GCA_038048925.1 Garcialebias charrua | reverse complement strand
AAGCAGTTAAAATGAAGAATTCTGTATGTTGCAGTTTGAGTTTGTGACTTTTATTATGGTCTGTATTAAAGCAGTGAGCAAATCTACCAAATGTAAACCTGGTCCTTCTACAAAATAAATTATTTCTACATATTGCCACTATAAAAGTACATGAGGGGCCATTGGGGCCGAGATGGTGTAGAGGCAGGGCAGCCGGCTCAGGACCGGAAGGTCCCAGGTTCGATTCCCTGTCACGGCATACCTCGTGTCACTGGGCAAGACACTTAACCCTGAGTTGCTCCCGGTAGGACTGGCCGGCGCCTTGCATGGCAGTCTGCCACTACTGGTGTATGGATGGGTGTATGGCTGGTACTGTGAAGCGCTTTGGGGCCCCTCATCGGGGGGTGGAAAGTGCTATATAATTTACCATGAGTAAGTTGATTACTTTTACAGTAATGTGTTTATAAATGTGCTTGCTAGCAGAGTTTTTTGATGTCTTAAATCGTATCCTGATAGGACAAGGTGTAAATATGTATTTTTTTGTAATGCCACAATCCTATCCTCATGGCTTTTCCCACTTTCTATCTAATAAAGTATTCTGAAAAAGGACAAGGGGCTGCACTCCAGTAGCAGCAGCAACGTGCATTTCGCCCATCTTTCGGACGACTGTACGAACATAATTTCCCTGTATTTCAGTACAATGATAATAAAGCTTATTCTGATTCCGATTTACTTTTCCCACCAAAATTCTATTGTAATGCTCAAGGGATTTGAACCTGCAACCTCTCAATCACAAGCTCACCTTCTTTAATCTCTGTGCCCAAAACCCCTAATTAGGCACCCTTCAGTTGGTTTCTCTTAGGAAACATCTCTTTTGATGATTGTCAGGGGACTTCAGGTCAAGGATGTTTATCACTAACTAATGTTCAATTAATGTTGAACCATGTAGAGAGTTGTGTTTTTTTTCTCTCTCAGAGAGGAGCCTGCATGCACCTGACGCCTCCCAGTCTGTGAGCTGGGAGGCCGAGGTCATCGTGACCTGTAGTAGCTGATACGTGTGCGTAAAAAACACTTATTGCATACTGTCTGGCTCAGATCCTTATGACCAGGCTTAAATGAAACATCTGTGCAAGTCTATTGTGAAATCTGCCCTTGCAAGTAAAACTGGGTTCAAAACTTTCTCCTGTCGTCATGTGTGGCTCCTTTAAATAAGTAAGATAATGCAAGGTTATTTTTATCCAACAATGATGAAAAATAAAGAAATACATTAAGGAAGGTTTTTTTTTTTTCAATTAATTGACTGCATCCTGAGTACCGGTACTTGAAACCGTGTGACCTTGTTCAAACACCTGTAGGCGATACGAAAACCTTCAGCCTGACTTTGTGCACATGAGCTAACTGGAATAAAAATATATTCGTGAAAATATTTGGGCCCGAAGCTATATTTTAACAAGTCAGGTGAATAATCCAGTCACAGCTTTTATAGCATCTTGTAAGCAGTTCCGTCCCTCTTACTTTGTTTGCCGCCTTTCATTTTCCACTTTGTTGTCCTGATTTTGAGGTTTTCAAACAGGAAAATTGAGGCAAGCCTGAAAATGAGTCATAATTGTGCGCTATCTCTCCAGACGTTACACTAATACAGTCTGGGCTTGCTGTCCACATTAACATGTAATAGGAGTTTTCTTATTACTGATTTTGTTGCTTGCCTCAAGGCAGTCACCTTTAAAATACCCTGTTTTGACAACCCCCATCCCCCTACAGCCAATCAATTCACCTCTGTCTGAAGGTGAGCATAGCTTCCATGTGTGCTCCAGTACCTGGAATTTTTTACCAGTCAATCACACCTCTGGTCCTCACAGTGCTGCCTGACCCATTGGCAGTCCTGCCATAGCAATGCAAATCCCAGCTGACATTGCTGTCAAAAGCAGCAGCTCCAAGATATATGAAAGACAGGCACGTCTGCTCCTGTGCACACAGAGCGTGTGCCTCTAAGCAAGATGTCTTAGTTATTATACGAATAAAGTATTACATGTACCAGTATCTTCAACATTTTTATACTATTTTAATTGTCCTATAATTCAAAGAAAAATAACACATTTGCCAAAATAAACAAAAATAACAATTTACGGTATATAAAATATGTACATTTAACATATTTTGTGCAAGATACATTTATGGAAAATAAGAATGATCATGTGCAGTGTTTTCCTGTGTCTCAACCCATGTCTCATGAACCACTTGACAGAACTGAATGAAACTTGAAGGAACCAATCATCAGGTTCACGTGTACAAGTGATTATGTTTTAGAGCCAATCTAATTCAAGATGATTTCCACAGATAAATGATATTACCGGTACTAAACACAAAAATGGCAATAAATATTTTCAGTTTTACAGACATTGAGTATGAAAATAACTGAAAGTCATTCCCAACACAGTGTATATTCATCAACAAGTAATTATCTTTTGAAGCCAATTTGCTTCAGAGCAACTGGAAAAACCCAGTGACCTTAGAGAACATAAAATGGTTATACCTTAGTAAATTTTACTGGTATCAAAGTCAAAGTCAAAGTCAACTTTATTGTCAGATCTGCAATATGTACAGTGCAGGACATACACAGGACCGAAATTGCGTTTCTCTCAGTCCCTCGGTGCAACAGTAAACATCTAAACATTGAAACACTGAAACATATAATAATAGACATAAGCATAAAAATAGTAAAACTAACACTGTCCTGAGTTTTTTTGCATAGTGGTATAAAAAAAGAGTATAAAAAGTATAACTAAAATAAACTAAAGGTTTCTAGCATTGACATTTGCAAAGTGGCAAAGCAGCGTATGAGTCAATGTACACAGTATATGTATGAGGTAGTAGTTGATGTTGTTGTAGAGGCAAAAAGTGGCATATGCAGTAAGGCACATTGGGCATCCCTAAATAAGACCGTTCAGAGCACACTGTATATGTACCAGCAGTGGTGTAGATATTAGAGTAGTGTAAATAAATGTAAACAGTAGTAATTACATGTAAGCAGTAGTAATAAAAGTAAACAGTATTAATAAATGTAAACAGAGAATGTAAACAGTATTATGATTATAGGCAGTGATGTAATACAGACATTAGTGCAAGTATGAGAAGTAGTGCAAACTGTATGAGCACATGACCGAGAGTTTAGTGAAAACCCGTTTGGTGACACAGAGTCTAGTGTTAAAATCTTTGTGTTGAGTGGTAATGTGTGAGAAAGTTTTAGTGTTAAGGCAGTTCAAATGGGAGGGGAGGCAGAGCAGGCAGAGTGTTTAGCATTCTGACTGCCTGATGAACAGAGCTGTCTCTCAGTCTGCTGGTTCGAGCCTGGAGACTCCTCAGTCTCCTTCCTGATGGCAGCAGTCTGAAGCAGCTGTGTAGTGGGTGTGTGGGATCACCTGCCATGCGGTGGGCTTTCCGAGTGAGGCGTTTGCTGTGTAAGTCCTGCAGTGAGGGCAAGGAGGTGCCCACGATCTTCTCAGCTGCTCTCACAATGCGCTGGAGGCTCTTGCGGCAGGATGCAGTACATGCACCAAACCACACAGTGATGCAGCTGGTCAGGACACTTTCTATGGCACCTCTGTAGAAGGTGCTCATGATGGGGGTTGAAGCTCCAGCCCTTTTCAGCTTGCGGAGAAAGTAGAGACGCTGGTGAGCCTTCTTTGCCAGTGCTGCAGTGTTCCTGCTCCAGGACAGGTCCTTTGAGACGTGCACTCCCAGGAACTTGGTGCTGTCTACTCTCTCCACTGCGGTGCTGTTGATGGTCAGAGGGGGATGTTGGGCATCCCTCTTCCTGAAGTCCACAACAATCTCCTTTGTCTTCTCCACGTTGAGAGTGAGATTGTTGTGTCCGCACCACAAGGCCAGGCGGCTCACCTCGTTCCTGTAGTCCGTCTCATCGTTGTTGCTGATGAGACCCCGATGAGACGGATTAGGCTAAAATCTGGAGTGCTAGTAGCTGGGAGTCATCCACAACATTTTTCTCAAGTGCTAACTCAAATTCAAATTAAATTAAAAAATGCCCAAAGGGAAATTAAATGTTGTAACTCGTTATTCTCGTTTCATTGAGAGAGACCACATGTAGTATGAATGACAACAAAGAATATCTGAATCTGAAATACTGCCGGCGGGTAGGATCTCTAGCAAAGGTCCGTCCCACAGCGGACCCGAAGAACCTGGCCGCAGATGCCGTCCGATCTGTCCACCCAGACTCGGCTAGCTTCTCGGCTCCCCTGGGCCGCAGGACCACTGAATGTTGGGCAGAACTCCTCCCAGAGCAATGGTCACTGTTCCCAGCAGCCCGTCGAGCTCCTCTTCACCGCGGACAGCCAGCTGCAGGCGCCAGGGGATCCTGTCCTTCTGTAGTCATGAGCCGCGTTTCCTGCCATTTCCAGCATCTCAGTGGTCAGGCACTCAAGCACAGCTGGCAGGGAGATGGGAATGCATCCATGGTGCCTCCTTTTCAACTCATTTGAGATTTGGGGCTGTAGTTGAGATATTTAGGGGATTGGTGGCACTGAGGTTAGAGAAAGTGGGCCTGTGATCGAAGATCGTTGATTCAACTCCCGGTCCTGACAACATTAAAATGTGGGTGGGATAGGTGAAGCACCCACACCTGCCTCCACCCTTATTTGCCTCATAACAGATCTAACAGATGTCATATGATCTTCATATCATATCTGATATGAGGATATTGTCATCATATGATCTAACAGACCATAAGAGCTTTGCTTAAAACAATGGCATTACCACTTTGAGATTTTTATTAATGAAAAGTGCATTATAAATGGAATTCATTATTATTATTATTATTATTACCTGTTGGAGTCAATACTGACGAGTGTCACTTGCATGATACAACTGCTTGACATACTGCACCTCTCGTGTCTCTGTTCTCCAGTCATCCATTCAACAACCCTAACCAAGTGACGTAGTTGTCATTGGTAATGAGATTCATGTCCATATCACCATGCACAGGCGTGTGGGTTCTGACCTCAGCACCTCTTTTCATCCACATAACTTGGCATAATATTATCCTTGTTTGCTTGTTTGGTTTTTATCAGCCGTAGAGGCACTTTGTTACACTCTACTGTATCCACAGTATTCCTACGCCCCATGATGCTTTGCGCGAAATGTGCACACGACTTCCGGTTGACCGGAAACACCGTTTGTTTACATGCGAGTAATACAGTTGAAGACAGTCCAAACTTTGTTGTTTTAGTTCATTAAAAATGTGGGAACACCACTCGTTTTGTTAAAAGAGGAGGGACAAATAAAAAGAAATTACAGATGTTACCTGATCGCGCAGACATAATTTAAAAATAACGCGTTTGCTCCGGCCTCTCGGCTAAGGTTTATTAGCAGCTATCTCGGCTAAAGATACCAGTCGCGTCTGAGATCTATCGTTTTAAGACAGTAAATCTTCCAAAACTCTCATTAATAAACCCTCCCCGACTAAAAAGATGTTACCTGATCGCGCAGACATAATTTAAAAATACATAAATAGCGAACGCGTTTGCTCCGGCCTCTCGGCTAAGGTTTGTTAGCAGCTATCTCGGCTAAAAATACCGGTCGCGTCTGAGATCTATCGTTTTAAGACAGTAAATCTTCCAAAACTCTCATTAATAAACCCTCCCCGAATAAAAAGATGTTACCTGATCGCGCAGACATAATTTAAAACTACATAAATAGCGAACGCGTTTGCTCCGGCCTCTCGGCTAAGGTTTATTAGCAGCTATCTCGGCTAAAAATACCGGTCGCGCCTGACATATATCATTTTAAGACAGTAAATCATCCAAAACTCTCATTAATAAACCCTCCCTGAATAAAAAGAAATTACAGATGTTACCTGATCGCGCAGACACAGCCATAGAGAAGGATGCAGGAACACTCTTTCTTTGTTTTGGGTCCGTGTTGAAAACACTGTTGTTTTAGCCAAAGATTTAGCTTGGTCCGGTTGTTGGTGCAGCCGCGAACAGCACAGCAGGTACCTGAACCCCGGTAGGACATTTCAGTAAACGTTCCGTTTAAACAAAAGCTGTGTTTGCTCCGATAAAATGAATGAAAATAACTTTCAAAAACACCCGCGATCCATACTCCGCCTATGGAATACAGGCACTTCCCGTGTCGGACAGGAAGTACAATGCACATTCGCTTCTACAGTGACACCCCCAAGAATACTGTGGATAAAAACTGCAGAAAAAAAGTTGTTTAATTGATTCGTTCATTCATTTAAAATCAAATCTGTGCAGCTCTACAACCAAAAAAAGTTCTCACTCACCAGCCTCATCATTGTAGCTTTTCAATGACTAAGTCTTTTCTTCTGTTATTCCTGCAGGTCATCCTGATCTTGACCAAGTACTACCACGCTGACTCCACCAAGGTGTTGGAGAGCTCCCTGTGGAGGTAGGCCAAACGCTTGTACCATTTTTACCTGTGCTTTGTCAAGTCTCGCCTCGTGCAGGCAGCTTCTGTTTAACAGTGAGGTCAGCGTGGGTCTTTATCGCTGTGCTGTGCTTGTTGAAGGAGTCGAGGGTGAACCAGTGCTCTTTGATGGACAAAGCATCAGAAGGCAGCTGAAAGTAAAACGGGATTGGAAAGAAAGATGCTGCAAGGTTGAAGTGGGCATCTGTTGAGGCATATCAGCATGTCAGTCAGGATGGTAGCATGAGCAGAGATTCCACCTTGTTATTGTTGGGATCATTAAACAGGGACTTTTTTAGGTGCATTTTTTTGGGGCAGTCCCTTAAGATACAGTCAGATGTATTATAAATAAAATTAAACATCCATTATCATCTTCACCAGTTAGACCACTTGCAGAAACTAGTCTAACAGGAGCACTGACGGCTCATCTATCCCAACTAACTCTTTCCTTGCTCTAATTTTTTGTCTCTCATACGGGTTTGATTCACTTCCTGGTCACATGGTCAAGTGGCTTACAACAAAAGCTTCTTTTTTTTTTCCTTTTCAAAAATATAAAACTTTATAAACTATAACAGGTTGCTAAACATCTGACATGCATCCATACACAACAATAAAGTCTAAATTATAATGATCAATCACAGCCACAGAGAGGCGTTTGCTGCGTTCAGACGTTGCCATGGAAACACGTCAACAAAAAGATGTTGGCATTAAATATATTTTTTCATGTGGTCACGTTGTGGGTGAATAATTGTGAGAAACTGTCAGTGTACATAAGATATGGGTGTAGTTTCTTCAGTCTAAATTCTCCCACCAAAAGAACTTTGTGAGTTTGGGGAAAATGAAACAAAGTTAAACAGAGACAAACATCATTGCTTTAATGTGGGGCCCACGAATATCTGTGTTTTGTGTTAATAATGTTTAATTATAAGAATTAAATTGGCAGAAGCACGAGGTAAAAGGTTGCGCACACTTTCTCCTGCTGTGTGGTGTTCTGATGAACCGATCACATCAGTGTGATTGCCCGCGAGCCGCATTAAACAACAACAACAAACATATTTATTACTGGGGGAATATTGACGAGGACGCACAACATATGTGTACTTAGTTAAAAAAATAGTTAACCACAAATAGGGTTGATTAAGTGACTTAAATCATTACTGTATAGTGAATGACACAGAGACGTTCGGCACGCATCTCGCTCGCTGTCAGCCCAGCTGAGTTCTGCTCCGCCCCCTTTGGTTCCACTCGACGCTGATACCTGAGCGGGACGGGAACGCTTCACCTGTGATTTCTGAACCATTTGAGGAAGGACTGGTCTGTGCAGCCATTTTATTGTAAATGAGAACTGTTTTTTTAATGGACCCATATCAACATGTTGGTCATTCATGGAACGTCAAAAACAGTCAACTTTTTTTTATTTTGAAAAGCGTAAATATTTGGTAAGTCAGAGATGACAGAAATATATTTGTGTTAAATAGGAGGCATAGTGTATACTTTTTGTTTTAAGTCTTCACCTTTCTTTATACTGGTTAGTCTTATTGAGTCACAGCAACTATTTTACAAGAGAGACCTGTTCTATTGCTTCACATGAGAATGTCACTAATGGTAAATGGTAAATGGAGCTTATTTATATAGCGCTTTCCAGCCCCCAATGAGGGGCCCCAAAGCTCTTCACAGTGCCAGCCATCCACCCATTCATACACACATTCATACACCGGTAGTGGTAGGCTGCCAAGCAAGGCTCTGCCAGTCCTACCGGGAGCAACTCGGGGTTAAGTGTCTTGCCCAGGGACACAACAAGGTATGCAGTGACCGGGGATCGAACCCGGGACCTTCCGGTCCTGAACCGGCTGCCCTGTCTCTACACCATCTCGGTGTAGAGATCCTACCCGCCGGCAGCCGGCAGTATTTCAGATTCAAGGAAATACATTTTGAAATGTAATTATATTTTTATTATACATTTTTGGCTTCTGTGTATTGCTTTTATGATTCAATGCAGCAAACTAAACACATTTAAAAGGTAACAGATCATTGTAATACTTGGTTTATTTACATAATGACTTTAATTGTGGTATTAGAGGACCAGCATTACAGTGGGTATCTAGCTATTTGAAAGATAGGAAACAGTTTGTACAGATAAATGATGTAAGATCTGACCTCTGTAATATCACATGTGGAGTTCCTCAAGGCTCTGTACTTGGACCAAAGCTATTTATTTTATATGTGAATGACTTGGTAAATGTGTCAGGACTCCTTAAATGTGTACTTTTTGCTGATGATACCACATTTTTTTGTTTGGGTAAATATAGAACAAATGTTGGAATTGATAAAGACAGAATTTGTCAAAATACAAACTTGGTTTAAACTCAATAAATTATCATTAAATCTAGATAAAACTAATTACATGATATTCAGTAATAAAAAGAAAACTGTTGATGTTCCATTCAAAATTGAGGGTGTTGAGATTTGTAGAGTGAGTGAGGTGAAGTTTTTGGGTGTTATTATTGATGACAAACTGACATGGAAACAACACATAAATTCTGTAAGAATAAAAATAGCTAAATCTATTGCAGTACTGTACAAAGTCAGAGACCTATTGAATGATAAAGCTCTGTATTTGTTGTATAACACAATCATTGTTCCACACTTAATCTATTGTATTGATGTTTGGGGGAAAGCGTGTAAAACAATCACAAAGCCTATTTTTGTATTACAGAAAAGAGCTGTAAGAATTATCACTAGAAAACATTACTGTCATCCATCCAGTACATTATTTTATCAACTGAAGTTATTGAAGTTCCATGATTTGGTAGATTATAATATTTTATCAGTTATGTATAGGGCTCAGAATAACATTACCTTTAAATATCCAAATGCATTTTGTTAAAAGACAAAGTTGTTATAATCTTAAGGGGACAGAGATATTTGTAAAACCAAAATTCAGAACTAGTTTGAAGGGACGTTCTACCTCAATCCAGGGAATTAGATTATGGAATGGTTTGGAGAATGAAGTTAAAAATGCCAAGTCAATGTTTACATTTAAGAAAATGATCAAAACTAAATTGTTAAAAAAATATATATATGAAGTAGCGTAATGTGTATTGTATTAGTTAGAAAATTAGAAAGAGTTATTCATTTTGTTCTGTTACTGGAAGATTATTATTGTTTGAACTGATTGTTTGAAAAAAGGGGCAGATATAATAAGATTTTTTCTTCTTTCTGCTACCTTTCTTTTATTTTGATTTTGTACGTTATCATTTATAATATGATTATACCTGGGAGTATGGGGTACCAGGCCCATTGATATGGGTGTTAGGTCCCTGTACGACCGGTGTCAGAGCTTGGTCCGCATTGCCGGCAGTAAGTCAGGCTCGTTTCCGGTGAGAGTTGGACTCCGCCAAGGTTGCCCTTTGTCACCGATTCTGTTCATAACTTTTATGGACAGAATTTCTAGGCGCAGCCAAGGTGTTGAGAGGATCCGTTTTGGTGGCCTTAGAATCGCTTCTCTGTTTTTTGCAGATGATGTGGTCCTACTGGCTTCATCAGTTCGTGATTTACAACTTTCACTGGAGCGGTTTGCAGCCGAGTGTGATGCGGCCGGGATGAGGATCAGTTCCTCCAAATCCGAGGCCATGGTCTTGAGCCGGAAAAGGGTAGCATGCCCTCTCCGGGTCGGGGAGGAGGTCCTGCCCCAAGTGGAGGAGTTTAAGTATCTCGGGATCTTGTTCACGAATGAGGGAAAACTGGAGCGTGAGATCGATAGGCGGATAGGTGCAGCGTCCGCAGTGAAGCGGGCGCTGTACCGGTCTGTCGTGGTGAAGAGAGAGCTGAGTCAAAAGGCAAAGCTCTCAATTTACCGATCGATCTACGTTCCCACCCTCATCTACAGTGGTGTCAAAAGTATTCACATTCATTACTCAAGTAGAAGTATAGATACTGGGATTTAAAATTACTTCTGTAGAAGTAGAAGTATCAACTCTAGCTTTTTACTCAAGTAAAAGTAAAAAAGTACTGGTTTCAAAACTACTTAAAAGTATAAAAGTAAAAGTAGCGTAAGAAAAAGCAACAACAAAGACAAATGCTTAGGCCGCACCACACATACTATTGTATACAACCCCACCTCCCCCACAAAAATCATTTTTTTTAGACTAGATTATATTATATTGTTAATGTTGAAAAACTAGGGGTGCACTAAGCTACCTGTCTTAACTGCATATATGCCCATTGAAAATAGACACATTTAAATGCAAATTTAAATATATTAAAATAACCATACTGTATAGGGGTATTATTGAGCATTTGCCTGCAGTGTGAACGTAGTCTATGAAGTAAAACTTTGTTAAGTTCAGTGAAAACTCTGACAGAAAGAAAATATGTTTTAAATCTGAATAAAAAAGAGAAACAATGTTAGCAAGCAAACCCAGAGCATGTAGCTAGTTCCATGGCTAGTACCTCCTAACCATAGAAAACATTATACAACATTAGTATGTTACTAGGTCACTAGAAGTCAGTAATCAACTGACTGATTTAAAAAAAAAAACTTTCAGCTTACCTCAATATTAGGCATGTAACGAGATCTCGTTGTACGAGATCTCGCGATATTAAACTCCCGCGATATCTCTCGTTGAGAGGTAACGTTGTCTCGCGAGACGCTAATGCTAGCGCTAGCAGAGCCCCTAGCAAGTCAGCGTCACGGACAGCATGGCTTCGCCGGATGAAGTTGCTATAGAAGACGCCCCAACTACTGATGGAGGGTCCCGGTGCCGCAGACGCCTCTACATTGATGGAGGGTCCCGACGCTGCCCCGGATGTAAAGACACACTTTAACACCTATGCTTAGTCCAGGGACTGAAAACATTCTCACACCTTCTCCCCACCAAAAACAGTCAGTAAAGTCAGAAGCTAAACGAAGATGTCAGCAATGTGTCTCCCAAAGAAACGAGAACTGCAGTCACTGTTTCAAGTGCGGGAAAGAGGGACACAGAGCGGTTGGCTGTCTGATGAAGAACAACCAGTCGGGAAACGAGGTGAGGTCGCTGGGGTGGGACCACCAGTGATCAGAGAGAATGCAGAGTCCCACACCACTGCAACGCCGCATCTTCAAGTGGGCACACCATCTTCCACCAGGCCCATCAAACAAAACAACTTTACTGAGAAGAAACATGTTGCACAGCTGATTGGTGGTAGATGCACGGTGACATGCCAACTAAATGGTGTCAAATTGCAGATGCTACTGGACAGTGGGGCACAAGTGAGCATAGTGGAGAAGTCATGGGTGCAGAAAGCTCTACCAAATGTAACGATCCAACCACTTGAGAGTCTACTACCAGAACACCCTCTCAAAGTCACAGCAGCTAATGGAACAGAGGTGCCATTTGATGGGTGGATAGAAGTCCTGCTCGAGATCAAAAGCAT
Source organism: Garcialebias charrua (assembly GCA_038048925.1). Lineage (NCBI taxonomy): Eukaryota > Metazoa > Chordata > Actinopteri > Cyprinodontiformes > Rivulidae > Garcialebias > Garcialebias charrua. Next base: position 48 of record JBBPBX010103425.1, on the reverse strand, counting down.
CAAATATGGTTCAGTTGCCCTCTATGTTCCGTTGCTTGTAAGTCAAGA